>JBAMIB010000119.1:1447872-1458879 GCA_037177415.1 Kaempferia rotunda | reverse complement strand
TTTTTTTTGGAATTAAGTGAATATCTCATCCCAGATCACCCAGTAAAATAATATAGTTATCCTAAAATTGTAACTGAGATAATATATATAAATATGGTTGAGCAACTTAAACTTCAAGATTTAATATGTAACATGTAGAATACTGAATACTTGAGGGTAATTATGTAATTTAACCAATGAGCTGATGGAGTGAAGGGTCTTTGACATAAGAAAAAACAGAGAGCTAGCTCCTCCGTAAAATGTATACCCATGGTTCCAGAGGCGTCGCTTCCGCCGTAAAATGTAGCCGATCCCGACGTCCATCCGCCTGCAGCGAAGCCGTCAGCGGCAACGAAGGAAGATACGACGAGGAGTAGCAGTGCGGCACTTCCGCCGGCGAGCTTCATATCCGGCGATGTCGACGATCTGTAGAATGCTGCAGGCGGAGAATTAATGCAGTGCGGTGAATGTGAAGTAATGAGGTAGGCAGCTTGGTTTAAGTAGTTGGAGAAAGAAAGGGCATTGCACATGCATTAGCCATGACTTGCGGATGAATACGTGGTGACAATTATGGATCAGATTTTTAATTTAGGGTTCTTGAACCGACCTCAAAGATTCCCTCTTCGTTCGTGGCTCAGTGTTTGAGGGAATCGAAAACACAATTTAATTACGAGAGTAGTTTTTTTCTTTTTCTTCTTTTTTTTTTCTCCCTCAAGTTGAAAACATGGTCATGTGGATTGCCATTGACAGATAGCCTTCGTGTCAAAGAGTGTTTTTTTTTAAAGACAATTACTAATTAATTAATAGCTCATGTAGCCATGTAGGCTTTAGAATTTCTCTTCTAACGTATTAACTTTCATAATACGTTAAAACGTTAATTAGCCTAAGCTGAGTTTATTAGCATTAATTGAGAGGGATGAATTAAATTGAGAGTACATCTCTAAATTTTTTGTCTATCCATTTATAAATTCATCTCTCTCAATTTAAATTACACAGATATATTAAGGAGGTTTTTAGGAGTATATTGGTTTGGTTTGAAGTGATTCAAAGTTCTCTAGGTCCAATCAATTTCGTTCAAAAAAAATTAAAAATTTGATATTTTTCAATCAGGATAGTCAATCAGGATAGTCCTAGGAAACCTTTTAAGTTTTAAAATTCGTCGCTCTTAATTTATGTTATCAAATCATATATGAGAATGTGGATATATTAAAGAGATTTTTAGTTGTGCGTTGGTTTTAGTTATATATGCTAGTTGATTGACTTGTACCATTCCAAAATTTGATATTTTTCAGATCAAGTGACTTGGTTAGTAAGTATTATTGACTTATTGTCCTGGTATTAGAAAGAGTTTGTGATAAATATTATCAAACATTTGTAAGTTTAAAATTACACTACTCTCCAATTATCCTAATGAATTCATATAGAGGGCATAAATATATTAAGAAGATTTTTAAGATATATTAATTTTTATTTGAAGTGATTTTAAGTTTATCAATGAGTTTAGTTCAAAATTGATTGATAGATCTAGAGAGAAAGAGGAGGGGCATTTCACAAATATGCTATGTGATTTGGGTATTATTAACCTTTTTTTTATTTGATATATTTTTTTATGTTTTAATTATTTGGCAATGGATAGTTACATTAGAGTTGGTATAACATCTCTAATATATAATTGACCGACCTTGTATATAACACATCCATCGTTTTTAAATTCTACAATAATAGAAAGAAATCTAGAATATGACTACTAACTTACTCAATTTTAATCATAATACGTACACTAACTCATTGACTTCAAATCTAAATCAACATTCACTAATCATTAATCATGGAACATGCATTAATTCACTAATTGTATGATTGTTAATATCCACTAATTCTTAATTATGGAACGAATATGCTTGACTCAACGAAATAATAAGGCATAGCTAATATTTTAAAAGGGTTATAATTAGGCATATAAACTAGACAATTAGGATCCCTTATTCTATTACCCACAAATATTTTAAATTTTTATTTATTGATATCTTGATGCATGATTTCTGCATTCATGATTAGTTTAGTTTAATAATTAATTAATAATTTTCCCGTGAAGGCTAATAAATAATATAGGTTGTGTGTATCACATGGTCGGTGTACCCACTGATAATTAATATGCCATCCAATTATCATACTTAATGCAGATGATTAGTAGGGATTGCACTTTGTTTAATGGGTTATAGCATTTGAAATTAAGAACAAAGATTATATATTTCAAAGAATAATTTTATAAGGGAAAGGGTACCGTGGACTTCCAAAATCCTGTTATGAAATTCATTACAAGGTATTTTTCTATAGTGAAATAAAAATCTAATAAATTAGCTGTTGGCCATGAATCCACTTGCACTTCCGAATTTATAGAAAGACTGTTCATTTATAGAATTAGACCTAAATTATAAAAAATAATAATAATAATTTTAGAAGGGCCAACTTTCATGTTGGATCCCTCAAGTTCTCAAGTGCTACTATAACAACAATTGATGAGTCTTACCAGAATTTGAAATATAAAATTTATCTATAATAAAATTGATATATCACAACGAGAATTTAGTAAAATAGCGACGAACATTTAGTGACTAACCTACCATTCGTAGCTAAACATGACTGTTTGCGATGAAGTGATGTATCACCGCATATAAAAAGGGATTAGCGATGAACACTACCATTCATCGCTATATTCTTAGCGGTGAACATATATAAATTTGCTGCTAATAAAAGTATTAGCGGTGAAACTACCATAATCGCTGTATATAATTACGTTATTAAAAAAAACTAAGGTATTAGCGACGAATTTTAGAATGCGTCACTAAACATTATGCGACGAATTTAGATAGACTTGCCACTAAAATATGTATTAGCAGCAAAATAACTAGAATCGCCACTAATCCTTCGATCCAAGCTAAGTCCATTGATTGGTCATTAGCGATGAAATAGGGTATTTCACCGCTAAAATTTCTTATTTGCGACGGAAATAGATATATTCGCCGCTAAAATAAGGATTAGCAGTGAAAATATATGAATTGCCGCTAATCCTTTATCCACAAAGGGTTTTCGATTAGTCATTTCCGAGGAAATAGACTTATTTGCCACTAAAATTATAATTAGCAATGAAACACGGAATTTCACCGCTAACATTCGCTAAAAAAAACCCCTTTGCCTCAACGCTCTATTTCTTTTCTTTCTTCTTCCTCGTGCCACACCATTTCTTCCGGCGACTCCGCCGCACTTCCCCTCTAGCCTACACCCTGCTCTGGTGACTCTGCCTACTTCTACTCCGACATAAACCTCCTACTCCCTTGTATGCGGCCTCCTACGCCACACTTCTTCTCTGGTGACGCCGACCACCGACCTTGCTTCTACTCTGCTCCGACCGACCTTCCTATTCTGACCTTGCAAATCTCTTCTCTCATGGTATATCAAGTATTATTTTTTGTAGTATCATGACACTTAGATGATAATCTTAAAGATATTTTTACATTTAGATGATATATATGAAGTAACCTTATTGGATATTTCAGGGATTTTTAGAAATTTTCCGTGAATTATTCGGGGCTCGTATGATCTATTTTGAGGGGATGATTTGATAGGTGAATTAGAAAGCCTAGTTGAAGTATCTAGTTAGTGGGAGTTGATTGAGGATGAAACTTAGGGTTTGATTGTGTTACACTTAAGTATAAATATGAAGCTAAGCCGACACCCCTCTTATTCCCCTGACTCCCTCTCCCCTGTTTGATGCGGTAATCCTCTTATTCCTTCGACTCCCTCTCTCCTGTTTGATGCAGTAATACGGAGATGGAGACACATGGGCAAAAGGGCATTTAGGTAATATACTATTTAGGGCTTTTAAGCGGGCCATCATCCTCGTCCCCAGCGCAGATCCGGGCCCCGCCGACTCAGATCTAGCCATCATCATCTTCTCCAGCACATATCCTTCCCCCGCCGGGGCTCAGATCTGGCCTCCCCCAGCCCAGATCCGGCCACCGCCGGCTCAGATCCAGCCACCATCATCTTCTCCAGCGTAGATTCGGACCCCACCGGCATAGATCCGACCATCATCCTCGTCCCCCGCGCAAGTCCAAGCCCCACTGGCGTAGATCCGACCATTATCACCGTCTACTCCTCTAGATCACAATGACTCGATCGGCAACGCGACCAGCTCACCAATCTACCTGAGGGCGCACCCTGGCTAGGATATGTTTCTTATACTTGACCTTCAGTGCATTCTATTATTCTATTATTTATTCAACTCCTTATTATATATTTTGGAATCTACCCTGAGCATCGGAGTGTTAGGACTAAGGCAGTCGCCACTTGTACGGAGCATTGACTAGAGACCTTCAGACGACTTGATTAACACAGATGATAACTCACCCTTCTCCCCTCTAGATTACGATGACTCGATCAACATTCCAACCACATCATCGGTAATTCCATCTTCTCAACTTTCCGACAGGAGCAGTTATCTTATTAAATAAAATTGAATACTATAAAATTTAGTTTGACTTGATGTTTACCGTCATATTACTCAAAAACCTATTAGTCCAACTAAAGATGGGCCGGACCCAACAAAACTCTACATCGGACCGAGCCAATTACTATCCTGTTGGATCGATTCTAATGTTTGTGTTCGACTCGAGGGATCTGCATCTCACGTTCCTCGACCATTCGCCTTTCGTTCTTGCGGAGAGAATTCGATTTGAGGTCCTGCCGTGGAAACTCAGGTAGATTCATCGCCATGTTTTGTGATTGTTTCGGAATTAGGGTTTGCGTTCTTGAATTGTTCCGACTTATTCAGCTTCTGACAGCACCCACGGCAACCTACGGGTTAATTTTCTCATCTTTCGTTTAATTTCGTTATTGTGATGGATATGTGAGTCGTAACGGAGACTGCTACCAGATAGAATTGTGATTAGGTGACAGAATAGAGACTATTGCCATACATTAACAAGACATATACGTACCACTCTTTGTTTTCGAAAAATGAGAAGAAGAAGAAAAAACGCTGTGAAATGGGGTTCCTCAAAAGTTCCAAAGGCATTAAGATCAATTTATGACGAATTAATTGTGGAAAGACACCTTTTTTTTACTTGGTGCTAGTCTTGATGCTCTTCTTGGTTTTTGTTTGCTGTTTCATTCTCAGTTGAAGATGTTAGAGACAGGGTAGTCAAATCATCCTCCAACACATTTATCCCAACACTTACAATGGTTCATGTGGATCGTGATGGAACCTATAATAATAGTCACTTGTTTTTCTCTCCCGGCTTCAAAGTTATCTGCACATTAGTTGACACCAATTTACATCGAGAAGCTAAATTTGGTGCATTTAAAGTGATATTTTGTACTGCTCATCTATAGAGAAATGTACTCTTATTTCATGGATCACCAAGAGTGTATGTTCTGCATGTGCATTTTGTTGCTTTTGCAAACTTTATATCATTGAAAATTTGGATATACCAGCATATCTATTCAGCTTTAATGGGTTTGGGAAAATATAAAATCTCTGCAAGCTTACATTATACAACAGATCCCCAGTTGAGTTTGATAATATTACGAAATCTCAGTATTTTTTATTTGTGGAATTCATGTAATACCTTTTCTGGTTGTCTATGTCTCTTATGTACTATAAAAATTAATTATGTACAATACTAAAATTTGTACAGAATAGAGTATGACTGAAGTAGCTGTCAACACTGATGCTGGGAAAAAGAGGCGTCTGCCTTCATGGATGGAAAGGTCAAACTCTGTGAATGAAACAGGCATCTATTGTGAAACGAATGGATATTCACTATCAGAAAAGAAATCCGACATGCTGGATGGTGGTTTTAAAAAAAACTCAATTGCCAAAATCCAAAAAAATAAACCAACTGATGGCGTTCTTACTTTAAGTGACCCTGAAACTGTTGAAAGTAACAAAGCTGCACAAAGAAAGACAAAAACAAGTAAAATAAACATAGCCAAAGATAATTCCTTGTCTAAACATGGAACGGCTAACACAAATACTAAGGAAGATGTGGGAACTCTAACAAAAGTGGCTTATGGGACTGCTGCAAAGACTAAAGTTAGAAAATCTAAACGGCAAAAATGTGATGAAGTCGCTTGCCCTCCAGCAAATGACAATGAAATAGGAATCACCGTTGACGATTTGGTGCGCATTGCGGAAGAGGTATTTATGACTTTATGTTGTTTCTTGTAGATATTGGTTGGTTGTGCATGCCTATCCTATTATTTGCATAAGTTTTTTTCAAGCAATTTACAGTAGTCATACTGTTGCTGAACCATTTATCTCATCAAGCATGTTAATTTGTGGAAAATTATTAGATTTGGTTATCCCTGGTTAGTCCTCTATATCTTATTATTATAATTTAGAATATGCATCCCTCAGTCTTGCATGATTACAAGTAGGTCACCAACACTTCCATATGTAGATTTGAGCTTAACATTTATACTTTCATGTGTCTCATCAACTAAAACAATCCTATTTGCAAACAGCATACAACATAGTAACGCATCTTGGATGGAATTAGTGAGTTCATCCATAACTATTGTAAACAAATATAGACTTAGAGTTGGTCATTAGCCCTATCTTTATAAGATACGTTTCAATTAATTCTCTAAGAGTTTCATTTTTGTCATTATATTCTCACTAATATATATATTAATTCTCCATATAATTTCCTTCAAGACCGTATCATAAGTTTTTTTTAGTCAATGAACACCATGTGTAAGTTTTGCTTCTTTTCCCATAACTTTATAGATGACCTTTCAGGCATAATTCCAAATTGACTTTTGGTCATTCTCCTTAATCTTTTTTCTGTTTCTCTTTCTCAAAGTTTTATAATATGACTCATTAGCTTAATGCCTCTATAATTATTACAATTTTGTACGTTTCCTTTTTATATAAGGGACTAATGTGTTTATCCTTCACTAATTTGATTTTTTTTTGTTTTCAATATTAGGTTGAACAACTTCGTAAGTCAATCAATATCCTACTTCCCTAAAAACTTTCATACCTCTATAGGAATATCATTTGGTCCACTACTTTTCCATTTTGTATCCCATTTAACGTCAAATTGACTAGCATATAAACTTCTTTAAGCATATTAAGCACATACTTTTTTTATGAGATATAAATGTCTTTAGCAACTTCTATATCATAAAAGGACTTTAGATTGCTTAAATCTTCTCTTAAAATTGTCACAAAAGATAAATTTTATCCTTGTGATTTTGCAGTGTCATCATTAGTAATCTTATGTTGAAGTCAGGAGGCTCCATGTTCATTAGTCTCAAATGCATAAGTGTGATGGGAAAGGAATCTAGCACTAGCGGTAAGGCTTCATACTCAAGGGAGGTGATTGCCTTTGTTTGTTGGTTTTGCTGGTACCTAGCATGAAAGGGAATCAATGTTAAGCACCTGGAGGTTTTTGTTGTTCGCCAAATCATCCTTCAACTTTTCTAATTAGATTTGTCGGTGCTATAGGTGTGGATAGCCTTGGTTAGAGGGGTTGGTGTATACGAGTGGGTTGAGTGGGGGAGTTGTCATTTATGTGAGGAATTGGGGTTGGAAAACCGCATAAAGCAGCAAGTTTTAAGGTGGGGAGGAGGAGATTGAGTCGCTCTGTCCACTTATCATGGAGACAAGATCACTGGCCTTGGATTTGGTTCAGTCAATTAAGGAACTTCAATACTGCCATTAGGAGGGTTGACCAAGTGTTGTGTATAGAGGGCAGCAACATGAATGGTAGGCGAGAGGACAACAACATGAATGGGAGGCGATAATATCCCATCCATATGGAGGGACAGCAACATGTATATGCTCTAGGGGTGGTTGCTACTTCATGGAGATAGATCACATGAGAGGGAGAAGGGTTATAGACATCTAATAAAAAATATTATAAAAATTCCCTTGGATTTTTTTTTTTATTAAACTAGGCCTTTAGTTTTTTTTTTTTTTAAATAGGTATAACAAAACAGCTAGATAGTTAGGAAATATTAGACATGGGTGTTAGAGAAGCTACCACAAGTGACAAATTAGCTTGTTGTTTATAGGATCTAATGATATGGCCTTGATGCCTCCCTCTACGAGCAGTTGGTCATACTATCCCTAACTGTGGCATGCATACAAAAATAGACAAAAATCAAAAGGGAGCTCCTAGTTATCAGAATCGTCAAAACGGTGTCCTTCCTCTTTAAAACATCAAAACAACACCTTTTTTCCGAAAATACCCTTATTTTAATACTGTTGTAGGAGCCACAGAGTAACTGTTATGTAAAATTAAATCATTTTGTCAAAAATACTATATATGGAGCACTTTTATATAAAAAAAAATCTTTATCAACTTGCTTAATCTTGAATAAATTGCTTTTAAAAGGTCAAAATCATTGTAAAAAGGTTAAAATCTTTGTAAGTGGTTGCTACAATAATTTTACTATGATTTTGAGTATTTTGAAGCAATTTTGACCAAGTTCGTAAAAGAGATTTTTGACATAAAAGTAATTTATATATAGATTTTTTGACTTAGTTGAATCCATTTAATTTTTATATGTTGTAGCTGCTACTCCGTGCCTAGTATAACAACCTTGGAATAAGGGCATTTTCGGTATGATAAATATGCTGTGGTGCTCTTTTGACTGTTACAAGCAAGGAGTGCCCTTTTGGCAATTCAGATAATTAAAAGTGCCCTTTAAAATTTTGCCCTACAAGAATATTCCTATTACTTGTTCAACCAGGGCATTTTATGTAATGCTTTGGATCACTTTAAATGTGAGATGAGCCATAGCATCTGTATGGCAAAGTGTCATACGCTGAGAGATCTCTCCTTAGTGGATCCCCATTGGTTATGAATATCATCGACATAATGATCTCCTACTAATTGGCATTCCATCAATCACCACCATCACAGGCTGATGATTGCTCCATCATATGCTGCTCTTGTCTTCTATTGTGCTAATGCTTTCAAGGTCCCATTTTTCAATTAACAGGACATCATTTGTATGTCTCTTTTACCACTGCATTTCTGCTTATTACTGAATTACTTTTACCATCCATTGCAGTATGTAAATGATGATAGGCAGAGACAACTTGAATGCTTAACTTCAAAGGAACAATTGCAGACACATCCTTCAATCTCTTCAGTTTCCAGCGCATGCGGTCCACACCTGGTTTCTGGATCCAACAAAACCCTATCCAGATGCACTGAAATGCCAACTTCCAATCACTCCACTTGTCATTTGTTCGAGGCAAAGAATTCTGAATCTGAAACTTCGGCAGCAAATATCCCCCAAACAGGAGATCCTGCCCAGAATATGTTGGATCTCCTTTTGGGTCCTCTCCTGAAGAAACCTAAATCTGAAGAGCATGAAACAGCAACAGTTGCCAAAGAACATATTGCCTTGAGCTGTACAACTATCAAGCCATCCACCACAAAAAAGGAAATCTGGAAAAATGATGCAGTTCTGACAAAAAAGAAGAGCAGTTTGAGGGATAAGGTGGCTATGTTACTTGACTAAGTTCTGTAAAAATACAAGATATGTATTGGAGCAATGTATAAGTAATTGTAATTCTATGTAATATTCATGGTAGAAATATCTACAGGTTGTATTCAGAAAATTAAAATTTATAAATCCTTGTACAGAGATGATATTACATGAAACTTCAGTTATCAATTTTGTCAAATTACATCAGAAATGAGATGGCCTAGGGCAGGTACAATATTAACCAACTAATGTAAGTGTTATAAATTTATTTTTTATTATTAAATAAACATGAAATGAGTATCGAGTTTATATATAAATATTTTATGCATTTATGTTCTTAAATAAAATTATATTTGTGTTTTAAATTATATTTTGACTTTCATGCACTATAAAATAAAAACAGGCTTTAGCGATGGAATTATCCGTCACTAATCTATCTCTAATTGAACATAGCGATCAACTATTACCGTTGATGTAAAATTGATCGTTGATGTTATTTTGCGATGAAATTAAATAATCCGTCGCTATTTAGAAACGGAATTAAATTTCGTCTCTAAATTTAGCTACGAGATTGAATAGTCCGTCTCTAATTTTAGCAACGGAATTACACTGTCCATTAAAATAGAGACAGTAGTTATAAATCTCGTTGATAATTTTAGAGACGAATATTAAATTTCATCTCTAAGTAGTGACTGACAGATTATTTAATTCTATCGCTAAATTCGTTAACGTCATTATAATATAGCCAAGATTTACGATGGAATAATTAAAATTGTCACTAAATCGGGACGGATAATTAAATACCAACGTTAATTATCATAACATGTTTATATTTCATATACAAACAATAGCAATGTAATTTAATATCCCGCCGCTAAGTAGAGATGGAATTTTAAATATCCGTCGCCATATAGAGATGGAATATTAATATGTTATCGCTAATTATTGTAACTTTTTAAAATTCATATATAAAAATAGCAATGGAATATTAAATTTCCGTCTAGATAGCGATAGAATTTAAAAGCTCGTTATTATTTAGAAACAGAATATTAAATATCTGTTGCTAATTATTATAGCTTTTTAAATTTTATATAAAAAATATAGCGATAGAACATTAAAGTCGGTCGCAAATTAGCTGTGGAATTTTAATATTTCATTGCTAATTATCAAATTTTCCAGCAAGCAATACCTGTTTTTTGCATTTTTCCTTATATATATCTTCGAAGCCATCACATACAATGGGTTTCAAATACATTTTCACAAACAATATAATACATTCACAAGCACATGCATTACACATTCACAAACATAATATTGACAAACAAACACATTATAACATTCACAAAATTGAAATTCAACAAAATGATACACCTCTCTCTGTACTAGACTGAGACGTTTGTGTAACACTAGCATCCATTTCTTCCTTTTTATATTAAAAAAATATTATTATCAGATATTTATTTAAAAAGGTAATTGTTCCTGCATGAGATTCTCAAGGATAACTTGTCGGTGAAT
>JBAMIB010000119.1:1353429-1363481 GCA_037177415.1 Kaempferia rotunda | reverse complement strand
TATAATAGCCAAGAAAGAGGCTAAGAAAGTAATGAATGAAGTAAAGAATAAAACTTTTGAATGATTATATCAAAAATTGTATACAAAAGAATGGGAAAAAGACATTTATAAAATAACTAAAGTGAGAGAAAGAAAGACAAGAGATCGTAGATAAATAAAATGTATTAAAGATGAATGTAATATGGTACTAGTAAATGATGGAGAAATAAAAGGTGGAATAGGTATTTTCATCGACTTTTTAATGAAGGTTTAAGTAACCAACCTAATTTAGGTAATTTAAGTAGGTCAAATGAGTATAGAAATTTAAATTTTTATCGTAAAATTCAAACTTTAGAAGTAGAACAAGCCTCAAATGGGATGCATAATGGAAAAGCTATTGGACTAGATGATATTCCGATAGTGATATGGAAGTGTCCAGAGAAACAATGTATTGAATGACTTACAAAATTATATAACATGATATTAAAAATGAAAAAAAAAATATCCGATTAATGGAGGCTATGTAATCTAGTTCTCTTATATAAGAACAAGGGAAACGTACAAATTTGTGCAAACTATAAGGGTATTAAACTAATGAGTCATAACATGAAACTTTGAGAAAAATAATAGAAAAAAGATTAAGAAGACCACGGTGATAGAAAATTAATTTGGGTTCATCCAGGTCAACAATAGAAGCTAGACATCTTCTTAGATAACTAATTGAAAAATATCTGGAGCAAAAAAGAGATCTACACATGGTATTCATTGGCTTAAGAAAATCTTATGATTGAGTACCAAGAAAATTATATGGAGAAATCTAGAAAAGAGAGGTGTTAGCGTAATATATATTGAACTAATTAAGGATATGAACATGGATGTAACAACCAAAGTAAAGACTTCAGGCAGAGTAATTGAAGTATTTCCAAGAAAAATGGGTTACATCAAAGATCAACTCTCCCTATCTTTTTACACTAATTATGGACAAACTCCCAGTACACATTCAAGACACAATACCGTGGTGCATTTTATTTGCAGATGATATTATTTTATTAGATAAAACACGTGAAGGAGTAAATGTTAAACTAGAATTTTGGCCAGAAACATTAGAAGAGAAAGGTTCTAAACTTAGTAGAATAAAGACAGAATATATAAAATTTAAATTTAGCAATATTAGACATAATGAGACAATTGTTAAGATAGGAGATGACGAGTTGTCTAGAACTGAGAGTTTTAAATATTTTGGACCATTTTTGCAAAATAATAGAAGGATTGAGAGAAATATCTTATATAGAATACAAGCACGATAGTTGAAATGGAGGAAAGCGTCGGGTGTTTTATGTTATCGTAAAGTACCTTTAAAATTTAAAGTAAAGTTTTATAAAACCATAGTTAGACCTGCTATGTTATATAGAGCTGAATGTTGAGATATAGCTCGAGTACATTAGTAGAAGATAAGAGTTACAGAGATGAAAATATTAATGTGGATGTGTGAACATATAAGGATGGATAGAATAAGAAATAAGAGCATTAGAGAGAATGTCGAAGTTGCATCTATTGAAGGAAAACTCCGAGAGACATGTTTAAGATGATATGAGCATGTATGTAGACGATCAATAAATTCTCCAGTTAAATGATGTGAAATTATGACAAACACGGATATCAAATAAAGAATAGGAAGACCAAAAAAAACTTGGTTAGCAATAATAAAATAAGATAAAATTTATTTAAGTATAGATGATGATATAGTAGGAGATATAACTCAATGACGCAAAAAGATTCATATGTTGTTATTGTTATTGTTGTTTATTTTTAATAATTAAGAAATAATATTTTTAATTCAATAAGATTTTATTTAAAATTTGTAATAAGTTCATATAATAAATTTTTATTAGATATTTGATTGACTAATTATTGAATTCAATAATTAAATATTATAAATATTATTAATTAACCAATCTGATTTGATCTTAGTTTTTTTTTCTTTAAATAAAGTCAAGGTGTGTTCGTGAAAATTTAGTATTGTATGATTTTTAATTCAAACCCACATGAATTAATTACTAAAAATTTATGTTAATACAAATAGGTGAAAACATTAAAACAACAAATTAAAGTAAAAGCAAGCTTACAATAAACAATGAATGACACGTAAATTTCAAAATTCATGTACTATTTTAATAAGGAGTGAAGGATTGGGAAAATGCTTACAAATTTTGCCTTTATTTTTTTTATCTAACTATTCATTAAAAATATATTTATTTTGTTAATTATGTTTATACTCATGTTGTAGTCTATAGAAATTTATATACCATGCTTGCGGCTTGCCTCATCCATCAATAACAAGATGCAATATGCAATGAATCTAGACGCATAAAATAGGTACAGAAAATTCATATACACATTCGCCATGCACAGATTAGAAAACAACTACTCCTTAGGTGTTTCATGAAATGACTTATTTAAAGATAGTAGTACCAATTCTCAGGAAAGAAACATGTGCATAAATACCTGTAAATCTTTGCACACTGTTGCTGATGTCCAGTTTGAACCAATTGATTTGCCAAGTCATGAAGCAAAGGAAGAACCCTTGGAGGGATTAGAGTTGGTGTTTTGTACACAGCAGCCTCCAAGCTTCTATGCTCAGGCTTTTTGCCATCAGCTTGATTTCCAGGTTGATCTGATTGTGGTTGCAAAGATTTAGGAAGGCAGTCAAATAAGCGGTCAGGCTCAATCGGTTTGCTGAAAACAAAAGGAAAAAAAAAATAAAGAATGCAATTTGGATGGATTAAAATTGATTGTCAATAAGATGCTGGATTGAACACTGTATTGGAGCTATTGATTGTAGAATATAATCTTTTAAAACATATATAGCATAAAAAAGATAATCTAGAAAGTAGTAAAAAAATACAAAGTATATAGAGCATGGAAACCCTATACTAAACATGACCATGGAATATAGTATTCTACAGAAGAAGTGAACCATACTCGCTATACCAAACCAAAGTTTGCAACCGACAGTTTAGAGATTCAAACCCCATGGTTATACGGTTCAAAAAAATTGATCCTTAACCTTCATTATCAAAACCAATTTAGAATTCAGTATGGTTAACCACAGTTACGGTTAATCGCTGGCTATGGTTATGATTAGGCCTTTATATTTTAATTAAAAAATATTTAAAAAATGTATAAGTAAAAAAACTTAAAATATTTGGAAAGTAAATAAAGGAAATTAAAAAAGGACTTGAAAACTTATTTAAGTGCCCATGTATCCCCTTAGGGTACAGGGAAATCAAAACTCACGTAATTTGGTTATCTTTTTACCCTTATTGCTTTAGAAAGTGATATCAAAACTCACCTAGTTTGGTTATCTTTTTACCATTATTGCTTTAGAAAGTGATATTGTTCAAAGACCTTTTTACCTACTCTTCAATATGGCTCACAATATCTATATCTAATTCTTTCTTTTAGCAACCTCAATTTGGTTAGCAACCTCACTTTGGTAAGATGTGTTAGGAATTATATATTGTTGAGCAATGCCATCTTCTTCAAGGAACTTAGTAAACAAACCCATTATTTATCCTTTTTCCTATTCTAAGTATCATTCAGAATACTCCCCTCCTCTATCAAACCTTGTAGTTTTGACTTTATTTTCAGTTTGTTACTATTCTTCAACCTTATAAACTTTAAAAGCATAAAATGCTTCAACTTTCCGACAAAGAAAATAGAGATACAGTATATCTTTTGTGGTCATCAATAGAAGTATACAAAGGACTAAATAAGCTACAGATATCAATGTGTAAAATATCTAAAACTCCTCTTGACACCTTTAGAGCAAGTATCAGTTTGATTACCTTTTATACAATCCAAGCTAGTACGAAAATCATTTAAGTCACAAGGCCATAAAACTCCATCATTACTAGTGTGTTAATTTTTTTAAAAGAGGCATGGCATAATCTTCTATATCATGAATTAGAAGATTGCTCATTGATAATATTATGCATGATACTAGAATCACATTCATGAACTGTGAGAAAGTTAAGCTCCAATATTTGGATTCAAATTAAGTTTAAATAAGCCATCTATCAATTTTCTGGTACCAACAATCCTTTGATTTTGCAAAATCTTAAACATAAAACTTTCAAAATGAAAACAGGACCATTTTTCACAAGTCTAGAGAAAGATAGAATATAAAAGTGTTTCAAGCTGTAAAACATGACTAGTATACATAATGAATTTAACATTCCCAATTTCATCGACACTTGAGTTCATCCAATTGTTAGAATAGATCCCAGACATGGTATCAACAATATGAATTGTTGAATGAGAACCAATCCACCAAATGTTATGGGAGAATTAACAAAAAGAGGTTCATGACACACTGAACATACACATACACCATTCATTTTTCAGGTAGAAAACACTAGAGGCTTTATTGTCATTAGACATCATCAAAACACTTCCATAATTCTTTAACATGCCTTTCTTTTTATTTATTGCCCTTGCATAATAAGCATTTCCAATTTTCTCATTTTGTGTGTGACACAGTCTCTCCTCTTGGATATAAGATTCACTAATTTACCAATTTTCTTTATGTTATAAGAGAAGCTAAGTGGTCATAGAACTTAAAATGGAATAGAATGACATCTTAACTTCTAGTGGCTTGAGTTGATCAACTATATCCTTTATTTGCATTATATGCTCCACACTTAAAAGCATCTTTATCAAGGTGTTTGCCAAAGCTCTATTAAAAAAGAAATTGTTATTCAGAAAATTTATGATTCATGACCTTTTTACATTCAACAACAACCGAACCCAAATGCTTTTACTAACATGAGATAGAAGGAGCATCATACTAGAGCAATTAGATTACTCCCTTATGTTTTCCAATGTAGCATACTTGATTCCATTAGAATAGGTGATTCATCAACACAAAGCGCTAGGTCAATGTTCATGCATCCAATCATCCAAGATCCAACAAGATTTTTTCTTTCACTTTATAATTATTATCAACACTTAGTGTAGGAATATAATAGGAGCAATACGAAAGACCTTAAAAAACTAGCAATTAGAAACATCGTTTGAAATATAGTGCCACCTGAAATTGGCAATATTTACTATTTCGACACGAAATCAGCAAAACAGATACCCTACTGGTGATGTAGCCGTGAGGCATTACCTAGTAGCAAGAGCGCGAAGAGTGTCGCGGCCCTCCACGCCTGAGGTTGCGTGAGGTCACGAAGGGTGCCGCGACCCCGAGGCAACCCTCCATAGTGGCACAGAGGGTGGCGTGACCCCGAGGCCTCCCCGGGGTCGTGGCACTCACGGCTCATAGTTACCGCTGCAATTTTTTTAAGGTTATTTTTTTATTTTTTAAAATAATATTTTTATTATAAACAAATGGTTAATTATTATATAAATAGACATAATAAATTATGAAAAATAGTTATAAAATATTTAAAATGATTTTAAATTTAAAATAATTATAAAATTTAAGAAAATATTTTATAAAATAATTTAACTTTTTAAATATATATTGAAACTCAAATGTGAATTTAATAAGTAACCCTTGAGTATGATTTATCTTTTTAAATGTTATGCAACCTTAGAAGTTGCCTCAATTCTTTGGTTAAACTTGTTGAAACTTCATATTATATCACTACTTAAATACATCAATCCACATGATGTACAAGAAATAGTCAAGTTAATTTGAATTGTTAGCTTGATCATAAAGTGTATCATGATGGTCAAATATACTGAATAATGTTATAAAGTGTAGAAAAATCAATAAACTTATCGTCATTATTTTTCTTGAATAAGAAAAATCCTAACCTATAGTGTAAATTTACACACAAAAAAAACAACTTGATAATCAAACATTATGGTAAACATATATGACATTAATAAGATTATACACAAGTATTCTCATCAAACCTTTGATAAATCTAGATTTGTGTATAAATTGCTCCCAAAAAGATCTAAATAGCATGGATAGAGGAATGTTCTAATACCAACATAAAAAAGAAGTATAGAGAGCATTAAAGACCATGAAATATACAATGGTTTCTAAAAGAGCATAATAATATTTTGCAATGAAAATAAAACATAGCTCCAAATACAGTTGTCCAAGAACAAGTTGTAAAGACACAAACTGTCATTTAGTATACGAGTCTTAGGCTAATGAAACTTGATGGAGAATCATAGCATGTTTGTAAACTAGACTAGGGACCCTTTGATAATGATGTGAACTTCTAATGCTTTCTATGATCAAGAAAGCATATTTTGGAAACCCTAAAAGTTTCTCTAGAAAATCTTAAGGTATCCAGAAAAAGACAATTCTGTAGCATTTTTCAAGACTTAGACTTTATTCATGATTAATCTCATATCAAACATTTCAATTTGTCTCATCATATTCTGTGTTTAAATGCATGATTGTGACAAAAATCACTTTGATGGATTAATTGTTTTAATTATTCTAACAAAAAAAAAAGTTAAGAAGAGTCAAACAAAGAAATATAATCAGTACACCTGTAAGTGGCTAAGAGTTGCTTGAATTCTTCTTCCAGCTTCAGGATGGCCTTTGCTAGCAAACTGTTTGAATGGTTCAGCACCCTATCACAATTCTTGAGGCCTTTATTTGAGCTAAAAAAGTGTACAGTTCGTTTCAACGAATCAACTGCTAGAAGATAACTTTCAAGGTCCTCATGTGGTCCTCTTAGTATTGTAGCCTCAGCCTTCAACAAATGCATGAAATCCCAACAGAATTAATAATCATGATATTATAAAATACTCAGAAAAAGAAACAATAGAAAATTTGGTCATACCAACCAAATATTTGTTTCTTAGTTATCTATTTTTGATTTGCAATTTTTTACATTAGCACAATGATTTGAGATAATACACAGAACATTGGAGTAATAGGTATATAGAATTTCAAGTTAAGCACTGCAATATTTGTCTATTCAATCAAAAAAAAAAAAAAAAAAGGTTACGTATTTGGAGTTATAGAGTATAAATATTTTTGAAAGAAGAAAAACGTTGAGCAGAAGGATCAAATAAAATTAAGGATAATTAATTATGAGTAGAGATAAGTACAAATACAGAACAAAATCTCGTTTTAAAGCATAAGGAACTTTGATAGGTACAGACCTGGCTTGAAATGTCAAACTGTGTCAAGATAAGCTCCGTCGTCTTCAAAGCCTTGTCAATGTTCTCGTGTGCCATTCTAATAGCGTGTGTCCTTACCTGCCAAATATAATCATAAATGCCACATTTTCCCCACCTATGAAAAATTGGTGAATTGAATAGCACCAAAAGACAGATAATCGAGGTATCTAGGAAATAAGTGTTGGGAATTGATAGATTAAACCCCACCTCTATAAACGCAAAATGGGCACTATGCGGAAGTGAATATAATTTAAAGAGTAGAATAATAACACCAAGAGTTTTTACATGGAAAACCTCCTTAATGTGAGCAAGGAAAAACCATGGGACCTAGTCCAGAAATGATCTCCACAATGAAAGGAGGATTACAATGTATGTCTCTCTTTCTCAAGAGGACCTCTCACAATTCTCACCAAGTGTGGTGGAAGTACAACTCTCTCTCTCTTAAAGAGGAATAAAATATATCAGTCACTCTCTATCTCTCCCTAAGAGGAAATAAAGATGGAATAGATTGAGACCCCTATCTTCACTACTTTACAAGTTTCTCTATTTATAAGGGAAGAAGAATCATCAAGAAGAATTGTGACTCTTCATGAGAAAGTGAAAAAATTAATATCCACTAACCAATTCATTATTTCCCAATAGAGATATTGATCTTCCCAAGTAGTGGTTGTCTTTAAGTGGAGTGAGTTTCCAATGTTGTCGATTTCCAAAATAGTGGAATGGCATGCAAAATAATTAAGGAAGAAATAATTCCAATAAATCTTCCTCTTTCTAACTTAATTGGAAAGAAACATGATACCAGCACCTTGGAAACAATCTTCAACCTTGTTGGTTGGTATTGATTTAGTCATCACATCAATCTATATGGATTTTATCAATCTTCAATTTCTTCTCATCCAACGCTTCTCGTATCCAATGATACCTAATGTCAATATGCTTCGAATGTGAATGAAACATGGGATTTTTGGCTAAATGGATGGTACTTTGATTTTCACAATTCACCACATAATCATTTTAATTATGTCCTAATTCACTTAGGAAATTCTTCATCCATAGCATTTGCACGCCTTTGCTGCAACAAATATTCAGCTTCGGTAGTTGATAATGCAACACACTTTTGGAGTCTAAACTACCAAGAAATAACTCCCCCTACAAAAATAATCAGATAACCTGATGTAGACTTTCCAAAATCCACATCTCCTATCATATCTGCATCTAAGTACCAGTTAGCATTAGATTTCTATTGCCAAAACATAAACATTTCTTGGCAGTTCCTCTTAGATACCTTAGTATCCATTTCACAACTTCCCAATGCTCTTTTCTTGAGTTTGATAAGAATCTGCTCACAACTCCTACAGCATAAGCAATACCTGGTTTTGACCAAATCATTGCATACATAAGGCTACCAACGACAGATGAATATGGTATCTTGCTCATTTCTTCCTCTTCTTCATTCTTTAGACATTGATATTTGCTCAGCTTGAAATGTCCAACTAGTGAAATTCGCACAGATTTTGCATTGTGCATGTTGAAACTCTCAAGAATCTTCTCAATATAAGCTTCTTGAGATATCCACAACATTCTTTAGGAACGATCTCTCATTCCAATAATCTTCTTCACAACACCTAGGTCTTTCATGGCAAAGGTCTTGCCCAATGCCTTCTTGATTGCTGCAATATTTGGTTTGTCCTTTCCAACAATCAACATATAATAAAAGAATGAACTCACCATTTTCATAATTCTTTACAAACACACAATGGTCTGTGGAGGTCTTCTTGAAATTATGTTGGTCTTAAAGAGATTAAATTTTTTGTACCATTCTCTTGGAGCTTGCTTAAAATAATATAGTCTTTTCTTCAAATGGCACACCATGTGTTCTTTGCTTAGTTCTTCAAAACCTTTTGGTCGCTCCATATAAATTTCTTCCTCTAAATCTCCATATAAGAATGTTATTTTGACATAGAGTTGCTCAATCTCCAAATCAAGTTGAGCAGCTAGAGAAAGGATTGCTCTAATAGATGTCATATATTTCTTCAAAATCAATGCCTTTCTTTTGGTTGCACCCTTTGACAACAATTCGTGCTTTGTGCCGAGGGTTTGGGTTGTTCTTGTAAGTACCTCAGATTGGTTTTGACGTGATCAACCAAGTTAAGTAAAATCCTATTGTGTTTAACCCTTGTGTCTAAGTGTGTAGTAACTTAGGAACACAAGAAGTCGAGCGGAAGAAGCGACGGACAAAAATGATGACATGGGAATAGAGTCGACGGGTTTGGTGCATCCAAGAGACGAGAAGCTGCGAAAGAGTACACCAATGGAGCAAGAAGGGCGCGCATGCGGTCCGAGGGACAAGAAGCTGGGGAGGAAACCTGCTCGAGTAGAAGGATGAAAGATGGGTTCAGGTGAGCCCAATTCCAGATGTTCGATCCATCACTCAAACGATTGGAGCAAGAGTCAAAAAAGTCAACGCTGAGTTGACTTTTCCCAAGCGCCTAGACCATGTCTGGGCGTTCCGACCACCTTGGTACCTGTAATGCGCCCTTTCGGATCGTTGCAGCCAAGGATTGAGATTTCGGTGTCGAGCTAGTTGAAACAGGTAAACATTTCGTTCTGCACAACAACCGGCACCTGCACCAACCCGGCACCAGCAGACCGGCGTTGCGACGCCCATAGCAGCGCCGGAGGGGCGTCGTGACTCCCGCAGCCACACAGGAAGAGCATCGCAGCCGGAGGAGTCGCGACGTGAGGCTTTCGGCGTCGCAGGAGGCTTCTGGCGTTGTCGGACGCTTCTGGTGCCGCCGGAGGAGTCGCCGAAGGCCTCCGGCGCCGACGCCTGCACCGATGTGCGGGCGCGCGTCGTGGGCAAGTGTAGTGAAAAAATAATTTAAATAATTCCCACTTATATGCGGTATTTA
>JBAMIB010000119.1:1331667-1342492 GCA_037177415.1 Kaempferia rotunda | reverse complement strand
AAAATCAACAAGTTCAAACAACAAATGATGACAGAATTTGAGATGAGTGATTTGGGTCTCCTCTCCTACTACTTAGGGATTGAAGTGGAACAACAAAAGAGCTGAATCTTACTTAAACAAGCAGCTTATGCCAAGAAAATTTTGTCTCAATTCAATATGGCAGACTGCAATGTCACAAATAAACCGATGGAACCTAAGACACAACTACATAAAGACTTGGAAGGGACTCCAGTCGATGCCACAGAGTATAGACGTATCATTGGTTGCTGAGATATTTGCTGCACACACAGCTGGACCTATCATATTCTGTCGGAATGGCAAGCAGATACATGGAGAGGACTACAACCATGCATCACAAGGTGGACAAACAGATTTTCAGGTACTTGAAAGGTACAATCCATTTTGGGATTGCTTATGTAAAGGGACCTCAGGAAGTTGATATATCTGACTACTTGGATAGTGATTTAGCCGATGATCTTGATGGGAGGAAAAGCACAAGTGGAATGACATTCTATTTTAATGAAAGTTTAGTGTCCTAGAATTCACAGAAGCATAAGACAGTGGCACTATCAACGTGTGAGGCAGAGTTTATGCCAGCAACAGTTGTGGCCTGCCATGCTCTGTGGTTAAGGAGCCTTGTCAGCGAATTAACCGGTATAAAACCTAAGCCGGTAATTTTGTTCGTTGACAACAAATCTTCCATAGCTCTTATGAAGAATCCAGTATTTCATGGTTGCAGCAAGCATATAGATACAAGGTTTCATTTTATACGAGAATGTGTTGAGAAGGGGCAGATTATGGTGGAGTTTATTAATACCGGAGAACAGCGAGGCGACATATTAACCAAAGCATTGTCAAGAATGAACTTAGCTATCATGAGACAACTACTCGGCGTCTGTGATTTAGAGCCATGTCAGAATTAGGGAGAGTATTGTGAGCAAATAATCCTGACATGATCAGGTAGTTGCACAACATGGAGCCACCATGTTGTTTCCTCTTGGTTAGTGGACGTTAATGTTAGTGGTGTTAGTGGTGGTAATGTTTCCTACTTTTATGGTGTTAGTGGGGTTAGTGTTAGTGGTGTTAATGTTAGTGGAGTTAGTGGGTTGTGTTTCCTACTTTTATCGTGTTAGTGGGGTTAATGTTATGTTTTGCGGTGTGTTTATTTAAGTGTAAAAAGTGTAAGAAAAAAAAGACGTGTGACGACAGTAAGAAATCTATCTAATTTTCTATTCTTACCTTCTCCTTGCTTTGCTATGTGCTTCCTCTGCATATCGACGTGTAATTTTTGTGTGTGTTATTCACAGATCCTGAGCCAACAATATAAAGATTTTGTGTAAGGAGACACTCGTCAGCGACTTGACACCGAAGAAGCCGCAATTTTTGCAATTTTCCCCTGCAGATGAGATTCAAAAATATCATCTCGGAGGTTTCGATGATGAGATCTTGGACGCCCGCCTCGACGAGGTCCTCGCTGAGGAGCTGCCGGAGGTGTTGGGAGAAATAGGTGAAGTCGTGGAAGACGATGTGGCATTGGCAGATTAGGACACGGGAGAAGGTAATTAACGGTTGGCTGTTGTCGTCGTCGTCGGAGGAATGCACGTCGAGGCAGAAGGCGTCTAGTCGGGGGATGGAGGAGAGGAGGCTGAGGAAGCGGGAACAGACGGCGGAGAGGGCGACGTGCTGCTTGATGGGGAGGAAGGAGAGGACGGATATGAGGAGGTCATCGTGGAGGGAAGTGAGGCGGTCCTCCTGCGCGCTTTCCTGCTCACGCCGGCGCTCGCAGTGGCTCCTCCTCATCAGGCTGCAGGCGAGCAAGGCGTCTCGATCGAAGATTAATTCTCTGCCGCCGTCCGTCTAACTGTTTTAAAGGAAGGAGTTTAATTAAGGGATAAATAATATTGCAAAGGAGTTTAATTAAGAAAGATTGAAAATGTCTTTCGGTGTGGACCACATCAATATTTTTATTTTTTTCTCTCGAATATAAATTAATGGTGGACCATATCAATATTTTTATCTAATTTTTTTTTTCTCGAATATAAATTAATGGCGGACCACATCAATATTTTTATCTAGTTTATTTTTTTTTCTCGAATATAAATTAATGGTGGACCACATCATTTATTTTATAAAGAGATGAAGAACATTCATCGTGAGATTTATGGAGAAACTATATTTACTCTAGAGACGACGTTAAATTGGGTTTTATAAATATTCAGTTTGATAATAAAGTGCAATCTAGCAAATGATGGTAGAGTGATTACAAAACCTATCTATATAATGATATCAAAGCACTTATGATCTAAACAAATAGTTTCAAAGTTTGAAGTTGATATAGATCATGGAGTGATGCATCTAGGGCTTGGGCATTATACGTAGTAGCAAAAGCAATTAGGACAGATGATTCATTGGTTATATAAGGATTACGAAAAGTTTAGCGAGCATAAATTGATTTAATATTTCTAGCCTTGTTGGGAGGTGATGCATCTAAATTCCATCTCATTTGATCACGAAGCTTGAAAGATATGTCCAATAAAACCTCTTTGGTGTTTAAGTTATAAAACTTTGGTGACGAAGTTCGAAAGAGAGAGAGTGAGATGTAGTGAAAGAATGAATTCTAGGCCATGAGACTTGAATCTCCTATAATAGCTAATTTTACCAATTTTATATAATCGCACATATATAGTTTGCACAACTTTCGGTTTCTCAAGAGGGCAACTATACAATTGTATGATTTATCAAGTTTTCCTTCAATCCAGGGTTAATGAGAATCCAACCGTGGGTTGTCGTCGAGCGCGGATAGCCTTCAGTCGCTGAATGTGATGAAGCCAAAGGAAGGAGAAGGATGGGGCGTCGGTGTCTCTCGTGGACGAAGGCGACACCAAAGGACGTGCGCTAGATCTCTGGCTACTTTGGCAACAACGATGCAGGCGCTTATTGTGAATACCATGAGTTGTGTAGGATGGTGGAGATAGTGGGGTAGTGGGGTTAGTGGAGTTTGTGGAGCTAGTGGGGTGGTGGAGTTAGTGGAGAAAGTGGGATGGTGGAGCTAGTGGAGTTAGTGGATATAGTGGGGTTGGTAAAGGTTAAAGCCCAACTCCTATAAATAGCTCGGGGAAGCTACGGAAAAGCTCGATCGGAAGAGAAGAAATTTCGGGCAGAGTCGTTTTGGGCAAGGAAAAAGAGGTCACTGCTCCAGCAAGTTTTAAGACGGGTAAGTGGATTTATTTCGTAATTTCTAGATTCTTTTGAAAGCAATAGTTCGTATTTTCTAAAAAATATATATAATTGTTTTACTTCTGAACATTCCTGATTACTGATTACCGATTTCTGATTTCTGATATTTTCGAAGTTTTAGGCACTAGATTTAATCATGAACCTAGTGGTAGGAATGTACATTCTGAGCATATCTGACAACTGATTACTGAATATTGACCTCTCCCCTAGGAGGATAATGCTAGGGGATACAACTGAATACTGACCTCTCCCTTAGGAGGATAATGCTAGGGGATACAACTGAATACTGGCCTCTCCTCTAGGAGGATAATGCTAGGGGGCTGATATCAGCTAAGCCATGAGGGACATGATGCGATTTAAGTGTCCACCTAAAAGAAAAATCTGCGTATTTACTTTGTTTTGCTTATTTTGACTATTATGTTCTTAAGAATTTTAGTATTGCGTTTATCCTCCGTTTACTGGTGACTTTGAGTCACTCACCCCCATTTTTACAAATCATTTCAGTAAGTGACGAAAATAACACCGAAAATGAGATTGAAGATAAAGAGCAAGTCGAGTTCTGGGATGGTGAACCAGCTCCAATTACAGACAAGAGAACTAGAATGCTGCTGCGACTAGGAGTTTCTTAATTTAGTTATGTAATTTAATTTGTGAACGGTGACAAATGGTGTACTTTTATGTTGGGAATGTAAATATTGGCTTTAGATGTCAATGACTGTACTACTGAAGTTGGTTATTTCTAAACGATGAGTTTGAAAGCAACGCCGATGTTGGTCCCCGACTAGCCCTTGGTCGCGGGGCGTGAAACTTACGAGAACTCTAGTACAGGTGTCAGCGTCTCGCGTGGCTCGAGAAGGAGAAGGATGGGGGGTCGGCGTCTCGTGTGGATAGAGGTGCACCAGCGGACCTTTGAAAGTTGGTATCACTTCCATCACCAGTATCATTCCCAATACCGCTAACAATGTCACTACTAGCAACCTAAATTTACAAACAAGTTGCATCAAGTAATGTTGTCATAAGATAATTTTACTAAAAAGAACATAAAAAATCAGAGTAATTAAGATAAATTGTGTCAAATAATTAATGTCATCATAATCACTCTTCTATATTTTATTTTATGTTGTATAATTACTAATCGATTCTTGCTCATTTTGTTGCCTCATACTTTGAAAACACATGGACCTCATTTTTTGTATTTCTTATTGAAGGTTATGCAAACATGCTTTGAAATTGTTTAATAGTTCCATTTTATTGTACATAAACTCCAACTTCTAAAGATGTAACTCCAAAGCCTATTCTACACACGCTACCTCGAGCCTTTTTGCCAAATACAAGATAATTGCATCATCAACATTATTAGTTATGTTTTGAGATTTGAATGAACATTGTTCTATTTCCTTTTGCAAATAACAAAAGATAACTTTTGATAAAATAAGAAATTTAGATTGTCCTTTTTCTTTCTTGTGATCATCTGCAAATAACAAAGAGATAGTATTATTAATATGTTCTCTCTTACAACTTGACTACTATGTTGTCCTTTTTTTTCTTGTGACGTTCAATCCAAATTTTGATATTGTAATTGGTACATCAGCAAGACTTGCTTTTTCATTAAATATGAATATATATAATTCTATAAATAATACTTAGGAACAAATAATAATGTTATTAAATGTATCCGTAGAACTTTTCATAAAGTTTTATAAATAATAACATTTACCATTATACAAGTCAAATGGTCATAACTTTCCTTCCTCATTGTGTGACTGTAGTCATGTTTACCCTCGTTGTTCTATATTTTGTACTCTTTTCCTAGGAATCAAAATACATCTAACATATTCATATATAATTAATTATCTATTGAACCTACAAAACATATCCAACATGATAATCCTAAATGCATCCAAAATATTTCAGTAAATCATAGTTAATTTCAGAATATTCTTAATACATATAATCCATTAAAAGAAAAACTTGTTAATTAATACTTATTTGAAAGACAAGTGATAGTGTTCTCTTTACAAACAAGCCTCACTAATTTTGATCCATAAATTGAAGCTTTAAAAAACTAAGATTTCGTGAAGCCACTACACCAACATTAGCTTTTCATACAAGTATTTGCAATTTAGACTTTCTATCAAACCACAACTTAACTAACTTTTGAAAGATTCTCAACGTTATAATTTACTTGTACATTAAGAAGCACAAAAATATGTACACACTTTGTTACAGAATCAGACAACAAAAACTCAATGATTGAAGAAATTATAGAACTCCACATTCTATTCTTCAGTTCTTTGTCTATGTCATTCACTTGTACACAAATTCATTTATCATGCAACCTAGAAAAGAAGTATAGTTCAC
The DNA here is from genome assembly GCA_037177415.1 of Kaempferia rotunda. Classification (NCBI taxonomy): domain Eukaryota; kingdom Viridiplantae; phylum Streptophyta; class Magnoliopsida; order Zingiberales; family Zingiberaceae; genus Kaempferia; species Kaempferia rotunda. The sequence continues at coordinate 1,336,894 of JBAMIB010000119.1, read as the reverse complement.
TGAATTATCTCCAATTGGTTGTCCGGACTCATTACGCTCTAGCTTTTCGGTCTTTTGTTGACTACTAACCAAATTCAATTCTGATGGACCTGTCCCTTTTTCTTATCGATTTGCCGTCATTAATTCACTCTTTACCATGTAAATATTGTGATGAATTGGATGAAGTGTTAGAGTCCACTCCTATAGCCTATTAGCTATATTATTTTTTGTAAAATGACAAAAAGATTGAAATGTAAAAGTGTACAATAAAATAAATCAAGATTAAAAAAAGTATAATATCATCTAATTTCATCTATAGATGTTTTGCTATATTTTTTGCCCATGTTTCTCTTCTTTTAAATGTTATATAATGACTTGATCATGTTGCTAAGCACCAAGTTTCCAAAATCAAATTATTTTATTAAAATGACAATAACGTAAGACAAATTCACAATTCCATTTTGATAGTATAAAGTTACTTAGTATTGAAGAAATGATAGAGAAAATACTCTAATACGAAAACAGAATCTAACAAAGTTTTAGAAAGCAATTATGATAATCTAGAAAACATTCAACTCCACTAATCCTTCGAAATTTTGGTTTTAAAAGAGACCAAACAAATAGGACACATCAGGAAACCTAAATAGGGTAATTAATCTTCTTTATAATTAGATTTCTTAGTTAAATATGGTATCATAATCCTGCTAACAAGTTTTCTTTATTCTTGAGATTAATAATCTCATTACACACTATATTAAGAGTTGCTGGAATAAAACTCCTGCTTGTTGCTGAGTTTGCAAGGAACCAACCTAATCATTAGCACTAGTTTAACAAACAAGATCGACTTCAAAAAAAAAGATTGAGAAAGATAAAATACTCGAAGCTTTTGGTGATTGAGGGTTTAGCGAGTTGTCGAAGGACTAATGACACCTATAGAGGGTTTGGTGAGTGGTTGAAGGACCAAGAACACAGATTGAGGGTTTGGGCAGAGGGAAGAAAGTGAAAGGGCGTGATGAGATTTGGCGCTCACCGATTGAGGGTTCAGCAGAAGAAAAAAATTAAAGGATGTAGGTTGTAATCGTGATGAGATGTGGGGATTTAACGCTCACTCTGAAAATTTCTAAAATTTTAAGACTTAGTGTATTCTACGCGTGTTAATATTAAGTTTTACCATAATATTAACAACGCACGTGAATGGATGTGTCGTAAATGATAATATATATTAATAGCGTATTTTTAATGTGCATGCAGAAGTCAAGCCAAAGTTTGACCAGGAGGAAAAAGTAGCGCCCGAGAGGACCAAATAGCCAATTGAAGGACTCCCAAGCCGGTTTGAGTTAGAACAGGGGGCAAGCAGAGCCCCAAATGAACCAAGTGGGCAGCACGGTCGGTCAGCTCCTCACAGATTGAATAGAACATGGAACACAACACCACTAGCTGAGCAGAGAGATCGATCCAGCGAAGCCTCGAGCAGTGACTTTGTCAATCGACCACTCAGTCAGCCAACGACTCATCAATGACAATCCAAACATTACCCGAAGTGGCAATATGTTAGAACCCAAGACAGACAATCCTCCCCGTCGACCAGTAAGAGCGGTCGATCGACCATTATGCCCAGTCGGATGATACGTTGCTCGGCTTTGACCACACCTACCTTACTTGTTGCCTAGTGCAACGATCATCAAAAGATCAACTGTCAGAAGATATACTTTGTACTTCCGTGTACAGAAGAAGCTTCCCAAAGCTTTCCATGTATGGAAATGCATGCTTAATTAAGGAAATGTGTTAGAATATAAGAAGAGTCTACTCTTTTCAAGAAACATCTGGGCATTCATGCACAAGGTAACATTCTTAGTATAAATAGGGATCTCTCATAACCAACGGAGGTATGCGAACAACACTCACAAACTCTCCTTCCTGCACTATTTGTCTCCTTCTACCGTTACACTACTTGGGTGTCAGAGGACCAAAATCGGAGATGTCTTCCCTGACCCGTTGCTAATGCTCCTTCTTTGAGTCATTTCGTGGTGCGCATGACCGTGGAGTTTCCAAGACACTTCATCTAAGTTTTCACAGAGTCAACTGCAACGACACCTGGACTCCACGTATCCCGGTGGTCATCTCTCCGTTTCCAGATAGAAACGTCATTGTAACAACCTCCACATATATCTGCCAACCTAATACCTATAGATACTTAGGTAAGTGTATCATTTAGAGACTAATGAAACTCTAATTTTGATACTTTCTATCGTCCAGTACACCCTTAATAACCTAACAATCAAAGGGACCTCTAGGTCTTCTCAAGATAGAGGTACTATCACCTATGTGATTAATGGTCCCGAGCATATGTAACCTACAATCCCTATAATAGTTCCTTCACGATCATCACTTTTGACCTACAATGATCAAATAGTTCACACATATAATGGTGGCTGCCATCATTAATAATCTATAACCTATGACTAATGGCTAAAATGATTGAATAGTTCCTATGTTCCCGAAGAAGATCGTGCTAACAATCTCCACGTGTATCTGTCAATCTAACACCTATATAATACTCAGATAAGCGTGTTTCATTTAGAGACTAATGAAACTCTAGTTTTCATATTTTTAATTGTCCACTACTTTCAGTAACTTAGGCATCAAAGAACTTTATCAACAATAATTTTCGATGTCATCTAACATTTATTTTTGGGCGTGCAATTCAAACCATGTTAAACCCCCACTTTGATAGCTACTAAGTCGGCAGACATTCACATCATTCTCGTTACCTCAACATTTACCTTATTAGCATATATTTTACAAGCATTGAAGGTTACGTTATCTACAGCTCCCAAATCATAAGTCCAACAAATTTGTCATAAAAATGCAAGATCTGAGCTTTAACAAATGACATTGTGTGACTCAAATCAAACACTGAATGAACAGGCAAAAACACATTAAAATTTTATTTCAATGCAATTAGTGATGCTGGAGGATACTTCGAACAAGAACTCATCAGATGCTAATATATCGTTGAACCGCTCTTTACTAGTGAGATTTTTTAGCTTTTGCAGTGTCACTTGCTTTAATTTCTCCTTCATCTCCTTCTAATTCGAGAGAAATACTTAAACATCTTTTCGGGCATGATTATTCGTAATTTAATTAGCTCTATATCCATAGAGCCATGGAGAAAATGACAGTTCCTTGCTATTTTATCAGTGCTCTGTATGTGCACAGGATCTGCACGTATATCAAACTCTATATTGCAGTCATTGCACTTCTTGAGCAACTGGGTCAATATTATAGTTGATGATCGATCTTTCAGACTGAAATCAAGGTTGAAGATCATGGCGTCCTCTTCATATTCCTCTTTATATTCCGAAGAATAAGTCTTTTCTTCTCATTTTCTGCCTCTAATATCTGTCAATCAAAGCAAATTATGTTAACTACAGTATGCACGAAAATTAACAAGGTCAGCTTTATGGATCAACTTCTCTCACATTTGGGGTTGTGCTAGAATTCATCAGCATGAGCCAAGCTGCACCGGATTGAAAAGCAGCTCCGAGAAGCTTCGTCAATGCATCAGGTGGATCTCTCGGTTGATTGAAGCCGAGAAGTAACGAAGCGTTCCGGACCTTGGGCGCTTCGATGCGCAGCTCCATGGCGACGTCGACGGTGAGTGACTCGAGCTTTGGACAGCGGACGTCAAGGGTGCGGATGAAGGTATTCCTGTGTAGTACGATTAAATGCTTGATGGAGGCGGAGTGGAAGCTTAGGTTGAAATCGCCGGAGTAATTTATGAAATGCAGAGTCTCGAGGAAAGGGCAGGAGGCGAGTAAGTCGCGAAGGAAATCATCATGGCGAAGGATGCAGAGTTTTATTTTGAGGGAGGTGAGAAGGGTGCAGGCGATGGGCGGAAGGGGGTGGCCATCGAAGCATAGCTTGATTCTGTGTAAGGAGAGACTCCTCGGCGATTTGATGCCGAAGAAGCCGCAATTTACCCTGTCGGCGAGATTCAACCATCCCGTACCGGAGGTTTCGAGGGCGAGGTCTTGGACGCCCGCCTCGACGAGGTTCTCGATGAGGTCTTGGACGAGCTGCCGCTGGAGGTGTTCGGATAAATCGCTGAAGCCGCTGAAGACGATATGACATTGGCGGATCAGGGCGCGGGGGAAGGTGAATTGTTGGCTGATGCCAACGCCACCGAAGGGGTGCCCGACGTTGAGGCGGAAGGCTTCGAGACGGGGGATGAAGGGGAGAAGTTGGCGAAAGCGGGAGCAAACGGCGGAGAGGGCGACGCACTGCTTGATGGGGAGGAAGGAGAGGACGGATAAAAGGAGGTCGTCGTAGAGGGAAGTTAGGCGGTCCTCCGGCGAGCTTTCCTGTTCACGCTGGCGCTTGTATCGGCTCTTCATCATCGGAATCGAAGTTTCTCCGTCGCCTCCGCGGCCTTCTGACTGTTTTAAGGAGGCTCCGCTAACGGATGATGATACCGTTAATTAAGGAATAAAACAACATAAATATTTTATATCTGTCTTTATATACAGCTTATGTTATAAATGGAGCATATTATGAAAGTTTTATATTTTGATTTTCAGCATATCATTTTTCGTTAATTGTATTTGCCTATAATTTAGGAAAGTTTTTCTCGTTCAGCAACATGCATCCCCATAGTAGTTTATTTCAGTAAATAAAATGTTTGGAACAGATTTGTTTTTGAGGATTCAATTTGTTTACTCATAAATTTCTCCAAAAAACTAATTAAAATTACTCTTTCAGAAATGAATAAAGAAAAAAAAACACTAAAATATAATTTCAATACAGTTGGCAATATTCGAAGATACTTGGGACAGAGGCTCAGGCTCCTCTGATGCTAATATATTCATGAACTGCTCTGTGATGCTTTGACTTCTCAGCATTTTCAATCTCATACGTTTTAATTTTTTCAACTTCTTCTTATTTGAGATAAACCCTTTAAATTTCTTCTCCGACATTGTCATTCGTAATTTAATCAGCTTCGATCCTGTCAAGCCCATGCGCAGATTCTGTCCATATGTCAAACTTGATATTGCATTTATTGCACTTCTTAAGCAACTCGGTCAATATCATAGTCGACGACTGATCTTTCAAATTGAAATCGAGATTGAAGATCATGCCGTCCTCTGAGTCCCGAATAAATAAATTCATTAATTTCTGTTAATTCATGTCCATAAAAGCAAATTAATTAGGTTATGTTGTTATGCGTGCATAAAAATTAAAGAAGATT
>JBAMIB010000119.1:1269450-1292135 GCA_037177415.1 Kaempferia rotunda | reverse complement strand
ACTCATCCACCGACGGATTAGTAGTTGTCCACCTCATGGACACGAGGAGTAGGAGCCTTATCTCCGAACCCTAGTCAACACATCGTGGTGTTGTGGTTTGCATTGTCTTCTTGTTTGTTTAGTTTATATTCTGCTGCATAGACTAACAAGCGCAGGAAGACGATTCATCTAGCCGTACGATTAGGTCCCAACAGAAGTGGTCATCAACGTCTACATTGCACTTTAGTTTCTTGAAGGTATCTCATCACCTTCTTTGCAGATTTTCAGTGGTTTATAACTAGATTACTCTGATATCTTCCCAACATACCAAAAGCAAATGTAATGTCAGGTCAAGTGCAGACCTGAGCACACATCAAGCTTATTACAACAGAAACATAAGGAATGTTTTTCATTTATTCTCTTTTAAATTCATTTTCCGGACATTGGTCCATATTGAATTTATCATCTTTCACAATGGGAGCTATATTTGGTGAATAATTTTTCATCTAAAATTTCTCTAAAACTTTGTTGAAATAGGTTTTTTATGACAGACCTAAGATTCCATGAAATCTATCTCTATGTATCTTAATGCCAATTACATATGATGCACCATCTATATCTTTCATATCAAAGTTTTTAGAGAGAAATTGTTTTATCTCATATAGTAAATACTTATCATTGATTGCAAGTATAATATCATCCACACAAAGAATAAAGAAACAAATCTTGCTCTCACTGATCTTCTGATATATACATTGATCCATAACATTCTCTAAGAAACCAAATGAAGAGATTACATCATGGAATTTCAAATACCATTGACGAGAATCTTGTTTCAATCCATATATGGATTTCTTGAGATTGCATACTAAGTGCTCACCATTACTAGAGAAAAAATCTTCTGGTTATTTCATATAAACCTATTCCTCTAGATTTATATTAAGAAACCCAATTTTCACATCCATTTGTTACAATTCTAAGTCAAAATTTGCAACCAATGTCATAATAATGTGAAAGGAATCTTTCTTAGAGACAGGAGAAAATATTTCTTTATAGTCGATTTCTTCCCTTTGAGTGAATCCTTTAGCCACAAGTCTTGCTTTATATCTCTCAATGTTGCCCAATGAGTCATTTGTTTTGAAGACCCATTTATATCCCATGGATTTTTCACTATCTGACAACTCGACAAGATTCTACACTCCATTCGATGTCATATAATTCAATTATTCTTTCCTAATATCATACCAAAATTTTGATTCACTACAACTTATGACTTATAAAAAGGTTTCAAGGTCATTTTCAGCTCCAATATTAATATTTGATTCTTATAGATACACAACATAGTCACTATGTATTGCTAATTTCCTTATTTTAGTATATCTTCTTAAGTTATCCACTTGAAGAACTTGTTGTTCAATCGGTTGAACTATTTCTTGTTGTTACTCATTAACAATTTGATTGGCTAGATTTTCATCAATAGTTTGTAGAATCTCCTTAATTGGTTGTCTAACACTCATTTATACTTGAGGGGTGTGAATGACACCTATCATAACTTCACTATAACAAATATGACTTTCTAGAGCATATCATTAACATCGTATATTTATATCGCAATGTTAATAATATTTTTTGCAGCGCGCTGCGAATACCATTATACTAACAACATATAAATAAAATCTATTCTTAAATATAATTTTAACAATGATTGATGTACACTGTTAATATTAATATACAAATAGATCATTTACAACGTATAAAATACGCTGTTACTAATACTTTTAACAACACATTTATAGCTTGTTGTGGATATACTATTAAAAATATTATTTCATTCCCACCGTCAAAAATATTTTCCTGCTTTTCCCTTTAAGAAAATAACCTTATCTCTCTCTTTTCACTGAAAATCCCTTTTCTCCCTCATCCCCTTTCGTTCGTGCAAGCCCTCAAGTCCTCCATTGCCGCAAGCGTCGCCACCTATCGCCACAAGCGCCGACGACCATCACCGGAAGCGTCGACCCCTATCAGTCCCCTCTTCGACCTCTCGACACCCCTGCTCCCTCTTCGAATGGAGATATTATTGATAGTACTAAATGTAAGCTACTTCATTGGAGTGTTGATGGTGTTATTGCAGAAGGTCGAATTGCATCCACAGATCCGAAAGTAAAAGTGCATCACGTTTCTCTTGGTGGAGCTTGTTGGAAAGTTTGGATTGATAGAGTATTTGTGGACAAGGTGGACCTAATTTGACCAAATTCTGAAATGATTTTTCTTGAAGATGCAATAGGAAGCACAATTGCTTGGTTATCTAAGTTCATAGTGTTATGTGATTGTGTTACTAGTTAGTTTTACACTTTTTAAGAAAGTACTTATGTTATAAGTGAATTTGTGTTATTTGTTTGACATACTTGTTACTAAGTGAATTATTATTTTGTTAAAGTGTACTTGTTGGGGATTGATATTATAAATGTTCTAGTTTTAGGTTTATAATTGAGTTTATGTGGTATTAGAATTGTTTGTGGTATATATATATGTTGTAATTGTAATTGTATATTTGTTATATTATAATTGGGTTAAAACAAAATTTAGTCGCTCATTTTTTGACGTGTTCCCATTTTCGTCCTTTATGTTTCACTTAACCCAATTTAGTCCTCCGATTTTCAAACGTTTTCCCAAATCCATCCTTCCGTCCAAATCGATGTTAAAAATGACTGAAAAACCTGTTTAACCGGTGATGGCTCACGAATAATATAATATTCTCTCATTTTCCAACAGTACTCTCCTCTCCGAGCGATCTACGTAAGGCGAAGCTTTTCGATATAAATTTGTCGGGTGTTGATTGTGTTGAGCACGGCGCCGGCCATGGGCACGTTCAGCGCCAGCCGACACCACGTCGTTCTTGGAGACGCCTAACGACTGTAGGAAGGCGGCCAGGTGGCAACAGCGCCAGTAGGTCTGCCCCCAAGTAAAATGGGTGCGGCCATAAACAACCGACCTGGAGTAAACGACGGCAGCCCTCGACAGGAAGGTAGTGGGCGTGAGAGCGACATGGTTGGCCTCGTTCTTCATCAGCTTCTCCATCGATCGAGGACGGAAACACAGGAAGAAAAAGCCAAACAGAGAAGTAGATAAGAAGCAAGCAAAGTCAACGACGGCTACTTACAGGAGAAGGGGAAGAGGAAGAAGGAGAAGGCGTGCGACATGGAGTGGGCAAATGAGTTTGTCAGAAAATGAAAAATTATCAAATTAGAGAAATTGTCATGACCGGTTAAACAAGTCTTCCGGTCATTTTTAACGGCGATTTGGACGGAAGGATAGATTTGGGAAAACGTTCGAAAATCGGAGGACTAAATTGGGTTAAGTGAAACATGAAGGACAAAAATGGGAACACGTTAAAAAATAAGGGACTAAATTGGGTTTTACCCCATATATATATATATATATATATTGTTAATATATTTTATTGGTTAAAAATACAATTTTACATCAGGTTTTAATTTTAAATTAGATTTGTTGTAAGTGTATTGTTAATTTTTTTGTCTTTTATTTAATTATTGAAGGTTAATGGCGGAACAACCGGAAGTAGAACTGAAGTGAAAGTCGAGTGATATTATTTGGGATTATGGAGTGTTGTATTGCAAAGAAAAAAAAATATTGGATCACTTGCAAATTGTGTAAGAAGCTTATTAAGGGAGTTCATCAGATGAAGCATGATATTGCAGGCAGTGTAGGACAAGTGGAAACATGCACTAAAGCATCCAATACATACAACAACAAAAAAAAAGAGTAAAAGCTGATCTTGAAAATAGCAAAAATAAGAAGCGAGAAAGGGTGGAAGAACTAAAAGAAGAAAGGATGGAAGTAAATATAGGTGTTAATTTCAAGTATGAAAATTGTTAAGTGAAGGGAGATTCTTCTAAAAAGAAGTTAAAGCACCTCAAGCCTATTGATAAATGGACATCTGCAATTGATCCAACAAAGGCAAGACAAGAACATATTAATGATGCATTGAAGTTAAAGTTTACAAATGATGTGCATGAGTACGTTGCAAGATGGAATTATAAGGCGGGAATTCCTTTTCATGCAATTGATAATCAAGGTTTTTGATAATTTGTAGAGGTGATTGGTTAATTCAGTCCAAGATATAAACCTCCAAGTCAATATCTTCTAAGACAGCTACTTTTGAAACAAGAAATAGAGAGAACCAAATTATCTTTGAAAAACATGAAAAAGAGTGAATGAATAATGGATGTCTAATTATGACTGATGCATGGACGAATCACAAGAGAAGAAGAATTATGAATTTGTGTTAATTGCAAACTATACACTTCATTTCTTGGTTCTATTAACGAATCTATGGAGACACATACTGGGGGCTTATATTTTTGAGTTTATTAAAAAATACAAATTGGCCCTCAATATGTTCAAATAGTGACAGACAAAAATTTACTTCATTTCATTAAAGTCAATCAACGAACCCTTGATCTGTGAAGTACTAGAAAACTCGAAAAAATCGACTGGAACCCCAATATCTCCATTATCGTTCCTCTCGACCACGACTTTCCTAGAACAGAGTACGACTGTGATGTGGAATTTTGAAACAGAACTAGAATTAGAATGAGAGAACTTATGACCCTTAAGATCTCGGGTACTACGATCACAGTGTGAGGCAGCTTCCTCAGCCGAAACCTGCCTTGCACGACCACAATAACCTTCCATTAGATCTGATGCTAGACTTTCTCAATAGGAACTTGCCAACTCATACCAACTGACGTCGGGCATGATAGTGATTATCCAACAGGATGATAAGACGGGGAGAATCGAGAAGAAGACAAGAAGAGAAACAACCGTCTTCCAAAAATTTTTTCAAAAAAAAAATTTAATAACCAAGGATCATCCCTCAAACAGCGACCAAACGCTATATACAGTTCAAACCCTAAGATATAAAAAAAAAAATCCTAACATATAGATCTCAATTCCTAACTTGTAAAGAAATAAAAGAGAATAATTTTTTAACAAACTCACAATCCTAAAAATTCTAAACGAACTCAAAATCCAAAAAATATAAAAATAAAAATTACCAAAAATACCTAAAGACAAAAAAAAAATCAAAATTTACAAAAAAGAATAATTTCCTAAAAACAATAAAAAAAGAATCCAATAAATCCTCTTGCATCAGAGAGGCTATCTCTAGTGAGTTCCTTGACTAATAGGTTTTAAATCCCAAAAAATAGATGTTTGGCATACTAAAGGGTTTTAGCGTGTATCAAAGGATTTGAGAATGAGTGGCAAGCTCAACCGTGGATGATTACGCCTTAAGGGAGTTACATGCAAGAGAACATTTGGGGTGGGGGTGGTGGTTGTGTTTGTATTCAAATTGCATGGAATGAATTCAATTTGTATTTAATGTCTAATGAATTGATGCATGGCTACAATTCAGCATGTATCTGACGTTGACAACTAGATGAGGATCAAAACTAGAATTTTAGGATTAAGTAAAAAAAAAAATTGAACCTTTAACTAGATTTGAGAATTGTGTTGGGCTTAAAAAATGTGCTGATTTTAAAATCTATCTTTCTCAACTAGATATAGTTAAAAGGGGTGCTAAATGGTCATACTCAATCTTGGATTTTAATATATGGGCAAAGGGTTTATGTTAAGCCATATATGTTTGATACGTGTGTTAAGTTGTGTAGTAACTTGATTTAGGACAAACATTGAGCTCTAGTGCTTTGACAAGGTCAATATGGATGATGATAGCACAACCAAGGCAACACACTAAATGGCTTGGAGGACTTATGGGGTTTAGTGAAGGTTGCGTGAAGCATCAAAGGGACCACAAAACTAGAAATTGAGGTGGTGTTCAAGTAGTACGTAGAGCTTAACTTGGCGTGTCGCCAATTCAGTTAGCTCGGTGACAAGGCTTGCCGAAGATTGGAAATGTATGGTATGAAACGTTAGAATGATCACGAGAAGATATGTATCAAGGAACAACATTGATAACAGATGGAAGAAGGCAAATTAAATAGGTAAATCTAAAAGGTGGCACGTGGAACAAGTCAAGAGCTTGGTGGATCCAAAGGACTAGTAATCTCACAAGTGACCGCCTTAGTGGCAAAGTGAAACTAGATTGTAAGAGTTGAGAGACTTGTATCCTTGAAAAAGGGTAGATTTAAAACTAAGAGAAGGCTCGATTATTAGGATGATAGTAGTTGGGGCTCCAGTTTCTTGGAGATGTTTCCAGTTGGCTAGTGAGTTGAATTGACCAAAGAAGTCAACTTATGCATAGTGGCTCCACAATTGACTAATTGAGTTCTATGATTTATGGTGGATTGCAGCCAATTGATGTCTCAACTAAAAAGCCAAAAGGAGTCATTGACCATACACACTGGAGCAGCAACTATTGGATTGCCTAGGGCCTACAAGAGTTAAGTCAATTTATGGTAGAAATAGATAACCGTTGTTAGACTACAGGAGAAAGCGGTCACAAAAATAGTTTAAAGGTGACAGAATAGCATAAAAACAAGTTTAGGATAGGCTATAAAGAAGGAAACCATGTTACATCTTTGCAAGGTCAATTGCTATTCACTCTCCACCCACCCCTTTAGTTGTTTCCTCAAGGTCCAAACATAAGCAAACCAGTACTTATGTTCAAGCATTTTGAATAAATTTGAACCTTCAAGAGTTAATGGGTTAATTCCCTAATCATGCTAGGTCAGTATATCTTTTCCTTTTTTATTATTTGAACATGTTCATTTACAACTAATAGGTAATTAAATAATTATGATTAATCAATTTCTGAAACACAATGAACAAAGAGCAAACACTAGATTAGGATCAGAAGTACCTTGACTGTCCCGATGAATCAATTTGACACAACTGCAAAGACTTTCATGCTCCTAGTAGCAACCATAAAAAATGTAAATTTAATAGATATTCTGAAGACTGTATCAATGAAAGTTATGAAACAGTAATTTTAGATTAGAAAATCAACATTTAGCACCTACAAATTCTTTTTACAAAGTAATTGAGAAATCAAACACAGATGATAGGCATTCAAAAAAAGTATACTGGAAAAAATAACCAGACACTTGATAGGATTAATGCCCACTATTACTAGTTGTCATCGTCATTAGCAAGCCACATTTATTCCAACTATTTGTCGTCCTCCCTATAGATCTTATACTTTTATTTTGTTAACAAATATAAAAATAATTTTAAATTCATTAATTTAAATTTTCATTAGTATCCACCTACCCCCTCACCCCTTTCACTTTAATTCATTCCACTTTTCTTAACAATAAAATTATCAGTTGCCTTTGAACATATCCATGCCATCTCAACCCATCTAATTGCTCTCAAATATTAAGATTTTTTATTTTATTCGTTCTAGTAAACATCACACATCAATAATATCATTTTTCAATATGTTAAACTATTCATTTTTTCTACCTTAACGTTTTTAATGTGTTACTTTCTAACAGCTGGTTATTTCAATTTTTAAAATATGGCAGATATTAACAATCTTATAAATTCCTTTTGCCAATGGGGCGGGCACACACATGATAATTGCATGACTATAGTTCCTCTTTATTTCAACCATCCGATCATAAAGAATAACAAATCAAAATTTCCTTCATGTTAAGTTGTATATCCAAGGATTTCTAAAGATATGAAATTTGTTTCCAAAGTGCCCTGCACGTTTTAGAGTTCTGAATTTAATCTATGTACACTTCATCAAACAGTACAGTATACTAGTTAATTCATTTAGGACTAAGGTAAAGAATTTAAGGACATAACATTATCCTAATAAATCTAGCTCTAAGTATAATAATTCAGCCAACAATGATGAGATCCAAATAAGTATATGGGGATAAATGCTTGTCACTGTTAAAAACAAAATATAAATTAGATCCTTTCCTAATAAGTTGAACCTTAGGAGCAGTCAATTATAAGAACTTTGATCAGAAGTTCAAAAAATAGAGTTTTCTTCATTAATGGTACATACGATGCAACCGCATGGGGAAGAAACTTAAACATTAAATTTATCAACCTGTCTGTGGTAACTTCCACATGTAATTCGTACAGAATATTTCTTATATAGCTACATGACACTAACAAACATGTACAAAGGACTAGGCAAGATTTAAAATCTCGATCTGTGCCGAGGTTTCGGTTTCATACCGCAACGATATGATTTCGGTATCGTATTGTGTCGTGTCATGCCGATACGGTTTAGGTAATTTTTTATTTATATATATTAATTATTAGAAAAATATGCTTATTGTGTATAATTTAAAAATAAGTTATATATTAATTTTATACAAGTTCTCTATTGTTGAACAACTTAATATTGTTCGAAAAACTAATTAAATATAGATTTTTAAAAAAATTAATTTATTAATGACTCGAATTAAAATTGATACTATCATAATATGTTACCTTAATAATAGTATAATATCAAAAAGTGTTGTGTGAATCTAATGGAAGCATTGACTCTCGTAATATCCTACTTAGGTCAACTCTGTAATTCCCCAAGCTCAGATAAATGATCATAATTATATAAATTAACACAAAAACCCTATTTTATATATAATAATTATATAAATTTAATTTAAATAATATATATTTAAAATACTAAAAAATATCAGAACATTAATTAAATATTAAAACATTAAAAAATATATAAAAAATATCAGAATATAAATTTGATTGATTAGAATTTTTAATTTTTTAGATTTTTTTTAAATTTTTTAGAATTTTTAAATGAAATTCAAAATAGTAAAAAAAATCAGAATATCAATTAATAAAATTAATAATTTTTTAAAATACTAAATATGTTTTATATATTTTATTGGGATAAATTATTTAGAGTTTATAAAAGCCTCTTCAGAATAGCACGCTTAGCTGGGAATTGTTTAAATTAAATAAATATTTTGCAAAGCGAAATCCACGACAATCACCCATGCGCTTTCGGCATCGCTGGAATCGTCGCGGGACGCCTCCAGCGATGCTTCCTTCACCGCCAGAAGCGTCCCACGACGGTTCTGACACCGTTGGAAGCTTCTCGCAAACACTTCTAGCACCACCAAAAGCATCGCTACGGCGCCGAAGGACGGCTACAACGTCACCGGAAGGGTCGCTACGACGCCGAAGGACGCCTCCGAGAAGTTTCTGTCGTGTGACATGGTCACGTGACAGACAGTTGACGCACACGAAATTGGGAAGCTCCCAGTGCCGGTTTCGCTCCCCAAGAGTAACAGTAAAATCTACCCATGTCGGGCAGCACGAAACAGTATTCCATACCATGGGGCTAGGGTACACAACCCTTCCTTGTTGGCTTGTTCATCCGCCTGATCAAAAAATAAAAAATCTGGCCAAAATTAAAATAAATTCAAATTGCTTAGTTTGTGAAATACAAAGAAGTAGAGCATTAAAGTAACTGGTTTTTAATCATACTAATTGCAAAAGAACTTAAAGAAGCAAGAAAGTATGTGTTAACTGTTACTAGACAGTTCCCTACATACTTCAAAGTTCAAACAAACATTAATGCTAAAAGTAACAGTATGATAACCTCGGGTGCAGGAACTTTCCAGCCACTTTCTGGAGTCCAATCTAGTGTGGGACGCAAATCCTTACAATCAGCATCATAAGATTTCCCTTCACCAATTGGAGGATCTGGCAAATCTAACTGGAAGGGCAAGCCAGAAAGAGGAAAACTATGTTTTATCAACTAAACAAATCCCACTTGACAAACTGTAACCTAGAGATGTAAATATCCACTAATTTAAATTGTATGGATAAAAAAATAGAAATAATGGCAGTAGTAATTTGCTACAAAATGTGGACTGCCAATACCATAATCAAATAGAGTAATAAAACAATACAGAATGAATCACGGTAAACAATGCAAATAAATTGGCTAACAATTCTATTTCTTCTCATCATTCATATTCCATGTTGCTTATGGTTCCCCAGATTTTCTGGTGGATTTTTCCAATGTGTATCAACAATTATTATATATTAAAAGTTATAGCATAAAATCAGTGAGTTGACAGGACAAATAAGATTTGTCATCTAGCAATATCCTAGATTTATTATTACCGAAGAAGAGAGCAATAAAGATATAATAACAGACTAGAGTGAATGGCAGAAATGAAGACGGTTTGGAGTTTTGTGTGATCATGTACTCCTTAAGCGAAAATGAAATATTGTGGCTTGCCCCCAGCGGCCCCGGACTTGGGATCCTTTTGGATGGCAGTGTTAGTGGAGAAAGCTAAAATTATGGGGTTATTAGGGAAGATAATTTTACACATGCTACTATGCAAGAACAGTTAAGTGTTGATCCAAGAGATATAAAATGGAAAAAATAGGTTGAAATGATACCAAGAAATAAAAGTTGACCAATGATCTCTATGTTAGTGACAGTACCCTAAAGTAATCAGATTGTAAAGAGAATCACTATGAAATGCAATTGCATAATTAATGAAATCACAGGTTTAGTCATGATCTCGTTATCTCAATAAAAGCTCCTAAGAGTAACATTACTTTAGTGATGGATCAAAGATATGCATAAGATGATCCTAAAGCACAAGGTGATGTTATTGAATTGGTCTCTGGGTTTTACTGATTCTGATAACTTGGAATATCAACTTCATGCTATGACAAATATATGTTATATATCTGCTATGTATTAACATGTAATCTCACGCCAATAGACATAGTGATGTCTAGATTAGCACATAGGTAGACTGTTAGATAACAATCTACTGAATGTGGCTCGTGATGAAAAGCTCATTTGGTAGTTTACAGTGACTACAATCATGCAAGGGTATGACTAGTCCTTAGACTTGAGATTGCTACTCATATTTTAAGAGGATTGACATGATTTGACACTTTTAGGTCAAACAATTAAAAGTGTTGTATATACACTTGCAGTTGAGTGTGTTGCTAATCTTATAGAGATAAGGAAGAAATCAATAGAGGACTCATCACTCCTTATAAAAGAGAGAACATATCACATAGCTAATTTGATAGGCCACTAATTGAATTAAATCTATGCAATAGTGAAAGAGTTATCCACTTAGTCTTGCTTTCAATGGGTTGGGTAATAGTTGTATTGAACAATTATTCAAATGTGCCTATTAGGATAGACATCGACGAGTCCTATGAACATGTCATGATGTGAGGTGAAAAAGGGATTATATTATGGTAAGCCATAAAAAGCAGCACTTTACAACAGTAGATGGCCTTGATGTTTTGCTAAAGGTTAATCATACCTATCCAATAAAATTCTTTATAGACTATCAAAAGTTTTATCACTTAAGATTGTCGCCATATGTTTGAGAGCCTACAATGTCACCCATAAAGCTCGTGCCCGCCCTCAACCCTCAGCATGTAGTTTGAAAAAGGATAATCAATAATTAATTATATTGATTAATGAAAATTTAACTTGAATATAAACATTAATTTATTAAATTAAATTATAGAGCAATTGTGAAATTAAATATTAATTTATGCAATTCAAATTTAAGAGAACAAATTGAAAATTAATTACGAGTTAATTGAATTTTTAATTTGCACTTATACAATTAAAATTAATTTTGATTTTTCAAGAGTTGTATCAGTTAATTTGGAGCAAAAATTAATTTTAAAATAATTTTATAGGTCGTGAAATTATTAAAAGATTTATAATCTTTTAGAATTCCAAAATTAATTAGTGGAGAATAAAATAAATTTGGATCCTAATCTATACTCAATGGTCAGATC
Source organism: Kaempferia rotunda (assembly GCA_037177415.1). Lineage (NCBI taxonomy): Eukaryota > Viridiplantae > Streptophyta > Magnoliopsida > Zingiberales > Zingiberaceae > Kaempferia > Kaempferia rotunda. The sequence continues at coordinate 1,280,390 of JBAMIB010000119.1, read as the reverse complement.
GGATCTCATCGTCATGCATTAGATAAGATCAGTAGGAAACTTATTGAAAGAGGATAAAAAAGGAATATTCTTGAAATATTTTAGATGATTCAGGGAGAAAACCAAGGTTAAAAAACTGATGTGGATTAGAAACCCTACCGCAAACAATTTATCCTATCTTGTGATCCTTCTTCTCTACAGGGCGGACACTAAAACCTCTATGCTACATCAAGAGATCGGCTTACATAGACAAAGTAAAGGGTGTGATATTTATCATGTCTTCCACAAGGTACACAAAATTGTTTTGTCTATTTCAATGCATATATGATTTGATCTCTTTTTACAAAGAAAAAAAGGATAGCAAAGACGAAAATTGTAGTTTCTGAAGAATGCCGATGTATAGTCTTTAGTTGTGACAATCCAACACTCTATAGTTAAATGAGTTACAACACTAAGTAATCAAGGGAAACAAAAAAATAATAATATAATAATAAATGATTTACTTCATTTTTAATCCTAAGCGATATTGGCATTCAAGGAGTTTGTCATAGGCATATGTGTAAATATGTAAAGTGTAGGTGGGTCTATTTGCAATGTTTATATTTCTTAGAATATGAATGTAAATAGTGGGAGCTACCTAGGGTTGTGTTTAGAATAATGTTCCCCTTAATATGATATCAAAGCCACAACTAATACCCTCTTAGTGACCTTCCTAGGTCTTTTGTACAAAGTATCTTCTTCAGTCACTCAGAGTGTTGTATTTTCCTTTGGGTGATATTCACAAGTAACCTTCATCATAGCACATCCTGACCACATCTCACAATGATGCCTTGTCTCTTTAATCACCAGCTCCATCACAACAACCAAGTGTCGTTTTTGTCTCCTAAGGTTTTGCCCCCTTCAACGAAGCAATCTGAATCAGATGCTCTGGCTTCAATCCATCCATCAATGGTTTTGGTTCTCAAATCACCCACCAACGTAGACCAATACCTTCAGTTCTCTGGATCAGAATGACTGGAGAGGCAAAATACAAGGCCATAGACTTAGCAACATCTAAGCTCATCTAGGTTAAGCATCTGGTGACCAAGCTAGGATATGTTTTTGCAGAACCATTGAAGCATTCCTATGACAATCAAGCTCCTATGCATAACCTCGAAATAAATCATGTTTCATGAGATGACAAGTAGATTGACTGTCATTTTATAAGGAAAAAAGTGCAACCTAATAAGATCATCACTTCTTTTATCGCTTCTATCCATTAATTTGTAAATTTGCAACAAATCATTAAAACAAGCTAGAATAAAATATGTTTGTAATAAATTGGATTTTTTTACAATATATTTAAATCAACATAAGGAAAAATGTCCTTATCTAATGTGGCAAAAGGTGATTCGCTCACCCCCAGCGCCTCCGCCAACCCGTCCCCAGGCCAACACGGAGGAGGTAAATCACAGGTGGCTAACTAGTCATTAGTACAAATGGTCAAGATATGACGGAGGTATATGCTCGGACGCGCCAAGTTTCGACCTCTAGACCTCCCATGCCTTAGCCGTCGCACCGTCCCGAGGGGACAAAAGTGTCCTTATCTCATGCATAAATATGCAAGTGTTTAATGTGCAATATTTCTTGATAATACCTATATAAAAGTAGTGGAAGGCTAACTAGGTTATGTATGGAATAATTTCCTTTTAATCAAAATGATCATTTAAAATGATTACACTATATCTCAAATTGTGAAGGCTAGATCGTTACTTCTTAAACCAAGGATCAAAGTCTCATTGTGTACTGAGATTTTCAGTATAGTGCAGGCCAACCTTGATTAAGAGGATGAATCTAGAAGAGAAGAAGAAATGGGGGAGGAAGAAAAGAGGAAGCTGAAGGTCGCAAGTTGAAGAAGTTAGAGCTAGAGGAGTTTTTGTCATGGATGGATAGATCTAAAGTCGAGAGGAATTTCTGCTGGTAGACCGTGAGCCGACTGAGTTGATCATGATGAAACCCTAGCCCGTAAAGACATCGTTGCATAAAAAGTTGTCCTGATAAAGCTAAGGAGAAATTCAACCCATGGAACCCATGCACAAGGAAGTCATGTCTGCAAGGAAGAAATGGGTAGCATAAGGAACGTGACTAACTCTAATGTCTAGATCCTTTACATTTGGATTACTTGCACTAACATTGGAAACAATATGTTTCGTAGTGTCAACTAACACAAAAGAAAACTTTAATCCACAAATTAAATTTATTTCAATGTGCAAACAATAATAGGTTTGTAGAGTTGCAAATGTTTAGTTGATTATCAAAATGGATAGCATCTAAACAAGAAACATAATAGAGTTAATCTGCGATAGCAACCTTCAACTACCATAAGATCACATAGAGAAATTAAGACTTCAACATATTTCTTCTTGCAACTTTAACATTAAAAATTTAACATTAAATAAGTGGGAATAAAATTTGAGTAATCATGCCAATTAGTAGTGAGAATAAATATGTTATTCAAACAAACAACTAAACGAACCATTGGTTCCTACGCTCATGATTTTTTTTATGTAGCCAACACATTCAAATACTTGAGGGATTAAATAATAGGATAAGTTGAGTGTACTCATTGAATTGCAAAATTGTCATTTAGGTTCTCTCTTAATCAGTTAATCCTTTGAGACAAATTTACTTAGATGGAAACCAGGCGGGGAGGGAGAAAAGAATAATCACATACTTGCAAATGAAATATGTATTATTAATTTGGAAATTTATCTTGTTATGCTTCCCTCTCACCTCTCCTTGTTATCCATCCATATAAACCAAGCCTGATTGTGGAAAACGAAAACAAAAAGAAACCAAGTTCCTATAGTTGATGCATGGAAACTTGGGGCAAAAAGAGAATAACATGAGGATATTAAAAGCTTTTCTACCTTATCCATCTCTTAACATGTCATGGTGCACGACCAAGACAAATTCCTTGACACAACATACTTTACCCAGCACAGTTTAGAAAATAATGAAAATACTAGAAGATGAAGAGTAAGAATGGTCATCATACCGACACTTTATCATCATCAAGAATTTTGCTTATTTTTCCTGACCAGTAGCAATTTTGAAACCACCAATCAACCAAATCACCAATTTTCCAAGTGTCACTGACAATTGCTATCACATTTGATGATTCTGGGAAAATCACTGGTCGTTGACTTTCCTTGAAGAAGGGAGGAAAAGCTGGACGCACCATGAGTTCCAAATTTCCATTTGCATTTGCACGATTATGTTGGTGAGGTGGCTTTTGATATAATTTAGTCCACGTTATCTCTGCAGAGCATCAGCATTAAATTAACAAGGATTGTATGACCCCAACAAAATAAATAACGATAGAACAGAAGAGTTTAATATTATGTTTACTTGGGAGGACAGATTCAAAAACGGAAGAAAAGTTTCCGTGCGAAAAATATTCCATTGTTTATTTCACAAGGATGGATGGATTATTAATCCTTTCCACCGTTTACTACATATGGAATAATAGACGAACGGATACACAAATCCATCCGCGGATTAATTTGTTCCTAATTTTTTATCTATCGGCGCATGTCACTGTCCTCACTTGTGTCTCTGACGACTCCGATGACTCCAAAGGCGCAGCACAACTACCAAGCACGGTCAATCACACTTGTTGCGAGCGAAGGGAGTCCACGTACGACTTCCCACGAGCGGCTGGCGTCCCAGGCCAGTAGCTTGGGAGCAGCTGACGTCCCTGGCTCGCGAGCGGCTAGCCTCCTTGCACGGTTGTAGCAGAACTTGACAGGTCATAGAAGAACTTGGCAGCCATCTCGAATGCTTCGCAATTGGCCGAGAAATCCTCAAGCACAATGTGTCGATGATCCTCCTCCGCCTCCTCTTCCACTTCTTCTTCTTCCTCCTCAATCTCTACTCCTTCATCACCCTCCCGCGGCTCCCCTACTTCAACTCCTTCAATCTGCCTTCTTCTCAGGGCCTTTTTAAGGTGCTCCTCCATCTCCAAATTAGCCTCCCACTCCTCTCCATCAAAGGAAATGGTTGGTAGGAATAAAAACTTATTCTCGCAAAATTCACAACCAATTCAATGAACAACCGAGTCTGTCAAGGATCACCTTATTGAGATGGAAACTCATTCCATCCACTTCAATCGCAATGTCACCCAGCAATCCAATTGTGAAACAACACCTACAAAGATCAACTTCTCTTTTTCATTCCCAAATTATGAACCAAAACAAGAAATAGAAAAGCAAAATCGCAATGGAGCATGAAACTCACCAAGCTTGTCCCTGGGAATGGGTTCCTCCTTCCTCATCACGGCCCATCCGCTTAACCATGCCCCTATAACGAAAGTTGTAACTTAAAAATCCCTAATTCCCCCACACCTGTGCACGCGCAGAAGAAGAGTAGAGTCGACAACCCGAACAACAAATCCGAAGACAATCAGAGGCAATTTCCTACGTCCAAAATGAACAGTGCGCGTCAAAAGCCTGCTTCCGCCTAGAACAACCATGCTTAACCCTTAGAATGTTGCATCACGTACAACCGCTCGCAAGCAGCGGCAACGAGCATCCACAACTACAGCGAGCACAATCGACAGAAGGCGAGCGTCCACAACGACCGCAAGGACGAGCGGTGAGCAGCTTGCGAACATCCACGAACAACCGCTCACGACGATCGCGACTAGCGAGCTTTCTTCTCCCCTTTTCTTTCTTTATTTTTTTCAAGGATTCTTTTTGTCTCCCCTTTCTTTCTTTTCCTTTTCCCTTCCCTCTCCATAGGGATATTTTACAATGGTGGTATCCTTTGCTTCACTCGTCCGCTCCTTCAAGTAAAGTGAGCATAAAAGATTATTGAACTCAAAGAACTAGCTTATTATGTTATAATTTACGAACTTCCTTAAGAGACTCAATTATTTAATATTTACAGTTATAATGTATCAACTTTGTTAATAAACGCCTTTATTTTGTTCCAGTTAACCTAGATGTGTTTTTTCTTTGGGTAAAAAGCACAGTAATTTTTAAGGAGAAGCAATAGAGGTAAGAATGCACATTGACAAAACGACGAAGGTAATAGATACTATAATTAGAAAAATAATGTTTTGAATTTAAGATGTGAAGAAGGTAAAGATGACAAACAACTTAGGTTTTAAGTTATGGCACACGTGAAAGAGTAAAACGATAATGAAGTACATATTATTATAGATAGTTTATTAAAATATATAGTAATAGTTAGAAATAGCGATAGGATTATAGATTAGTGGTGTTAGATACACGTCTCAAGAATAGTTTTAGTAAAAGGGAAATGAGCATCGCTCCTAAGATTTAGCAAGTATTAGAAGAAATATATAGCAACTTGACTAAGACATGGGATAAGATGACATTAAATTTAAAAAAGTGGCCAAGAGCGTGTTCAATGAATCAAGAGGATGGGCACCACAAAATAAAGAATTTTAGAGATGGAATGAAAAAGTACATGAGAAAGTGGCAAACAAAATGAACAATATATAAATTACTGTGAACTTATAAAAAAGAGGAAAACTTTAAAAAGTATGCAAAACCCAATAAAATAATAAATGAAGCCAAGAATGAAGCTTTCGAACACTTGTATCGTACAAAAGAATAGGAAATAAACATTTATACGATAGTTAAAACAAGAGAGGCAAATAAGGGATTTTATCTAAATAAGATGTATTAAAGATAAATTCAATAGAGTATTTAGTGAAAGATGAAGATATAATAGAGCAATGGACAAAATAATTTGAACAACTTTTTAGTGAATGTTTAGGTTATCAACCTAGCTAGGCATTAAATGAGATTAAAAAATTAAATAAGTAATTGAACCAGATGATATTTCAATAATAAGGCATGGAAATATCTAGGAAAACAAGATATTGAATGATTATGAAGTTATTCAATTAGATATTAAAAATGAAGAAAATGTCTGATCAAAGAAAGCTAAGTACTTTAGGCCCCCTATGTAAAACAAAGGAGATGCACATAATTGCGCAAATTATAGAAGCATTAAGAAACTACTATAAAAGAAGCAAGACTTACACGTGACATTTATTGACTTAGAAAAGCTCATAACAAAGTCTTAAGAAAAATATGGATAATTTTATAAAAGAAAGATGTTAGCATAGCGTATATTAAAACAATTAAAGAGTTATATAATGATATAATTTATAATGACATCAGTGAAGAAATAAATTCATTTTGTATAAAAAAAGTGTTATATCAAGGATCAAGCTCATATCCTTTTATACTAGTTATGGATGAACTTTTTACACTAGTTATGGACGAGCTTACTATACCCATCTAAGAAACATAACTATAACCATGGTGCATATTATTTATAAATGACATTTTTTGTTTGATGAAACGTGAAAAAGTAAACATGCTTAGAACCTGATGAAAGAACTTTAGGCTTAGTAAAGTAAAAAATAGAATATATGAAATTTAAATTAGCAGTAGTAGACCTAACAAGATAATTATTAAGATAGGAGATGAGGATTAATCTTTAACTAAAAGTCCTAAGTATCTAGAATTATTTTTGCAAAATGATAGAAGGGTTAATAGAGATGTTTTACATAGATACAAGCAAGCAGGGTAAGTCTAAAGCTTAAAGGGGAGATTCCAAAATAGCAATTATGTTATATGGAATTGAATGTCGGCTATGACTCGAACAGATAATACAAAATGAGAGATGAAAATGTTAAGGTGGATGTGATGGCATATAAGGATTGATAGGATAAGAAATGAAAACATTAAACAGAGTTGGGTAGCACCTATTTAGAAAAAAAAAAAAAAAACTCTGAAAGACACGTTTAAAATGGTACGGTCTACTTAGACGATAAATAAATGCTTAGGCGATATGAAACTATGACAAATGTGCATATTAAACAAGGAAGAGCAAGGCCAAAAAAAACTTGGTTAGCAATAATAAAATGAAATAGAATTTGTTTAAATAGAAATGATGATATAGTAGGAAATAAAACATAATAGCGTAGAAGAATCTATATAGTCAACCCCGCCTAGTGGGATAAGACTTGTAATACCTCACGAAGTGAGAAATTCATATGCAAGGGACCTATAGTAAATACCATTATTCTAAGGTGTGACATGTAAACTTGACATAATAGAATAAATATTAGAGTAGGTAGAGAGAACTATCATGGGAAAGAAACCCTAGGAAATTCCCATTACTCCTAATGTGGTATGAGACATCATGAGTCCCATCACCCAATTCACCTAAATTATCCTGAACTGAGCTTGTTGTGAGCTTCCTCTTCCACAACCCAACTTCATCTCCCCATGCAAACTACGTCTCCCACTCCGTATGTATCCCCTTTGGTTCAGCAAATATCCTTCCACACACCACCATGCTAGTGTCACTCAGCACCTCCTGCATGCAATGTGTGACAACGCTGCCTATCACGCCACATTATATTTCATGCACACAGAAATTGCATTCTGTTATAGGTTCATTGGCTCATATATAAATATATAAGATGCAGGAATCTATTAATAATGTTCCATATTTCTTTTTATAATCTATAAATAAGAGAGAAAGTCCGCCAATATCGGTCGCAAGTCCAGATGAAAAGGGTGAGGGTTGCGTGTTAGGCTCTCAGCCGGCATTTCAGATAATATTTAATGAATGAATTCATCAATCAATTGTATTAATACTAGGATGTTGTCTAAAAGGAACATGTTATAGGATCCGACTGTAGCATCTGAGTAGGACCGCTATATCTCTAGAAAAACTTAAGTTGTAGTATTAAATATGCAAAGGTTCTGACATCATAGGTGGGACGAAGATAAATATTATAGAAAAATTAATTATTTAAGATTTGGAATATGAAATTGAGAAACGCTCACGAGTAAAGCAATGAAAGTAGTATACGATGATTAGAAAAGAATTAATATTTTAGGTGTATAAGAGAAAAACTAGGTAAGAGAGAAGGCAAAGATGATAAAAAATTTGAATTTTGTTATAGTACACGGGAAAGAGGAAAATAAGAAATAGAATAGGTATCGTTGTAGATAGTTCGTTAAAGGATAAAATAGTATGAGTAATTAGAAAGGAGGATAGGATTAGTTTTGTCAAGATAGGTAGCAAAAGAAACTATGAATGTAATTAACATATATGTACCTCAAGTAGGATTAGGTGAACACGCCAAATCTAAATTTTTAGATGTCCTAGATGAAGTTACAAAACATTATGTCAACCAAAATGATTTTAATAGAAGAAGACCTAAATGGGGCTTGTAAGCATGAAGAATAAGGAATATGACAGTGTGGGTTATGGGTTTAAAAGGGAAAACTATATTGGATTTTGCGATAACATATAACCTTACTCTAGCTAATACATTTTATTTGATCATGTTCAAAAGGGCGAATAAGAAGTCACAAATTGCCTTTCTTATGATTAAGAAGAAAGATAAAAAAGATTTATAAAGATTGTAGTTCGTTTCTAGAGAAAACTTAACTATCCAATATAGGTTAGTAGTATTAGATATACACCACAGGTATAATAGTAGTGTTACATATACACCTCAAACATAGTAGTAGTGATAGATATACACCCCACATGTATAGTATCAATAAAAGAAAAAATATGCAAGACACCCAGAATTAAATAGTGAGAATTAAAAAATGCAAAACATATTTGAGAAATATATGACAACTCAAATACAACATAAGATAAGATGACATGAAAGTTAAAAATAATAGTTAATAATGTACTCAATACGTCTAAGGGACATGCACCACCAAGTAAAGAATCTCAGTGGAATGAAAAAGTACAAGAGAAAGTCAAAGAAAAAACTGAATAGCCTATAAAATATTATACACTTATAAGAACGAGGAAAACTTAAAAAAATATGCAATAACTAAGAAAGGCTAAGAAACAGTGAATAGAGCAAAGAATGAAATTTTTGAATAGTTATATCAAAAATTAGATTAAAAAAACAAAGAAGAAAGAGTCATTTACAACATAGCTAAAGTGAAAGCGAGGAAGATAAAAGATCTTTATCCAGATAAGTGTATAAAGACAAATGCCCAAGGTATTATTAAATAATTAGGCAATAAAAAAGCAATGGAAAAGGAATTTTCATCCTGGGGTAAATTTTCATCTTAGAAATTCCCTGCGCGGCAGTCAAGCTCCGCACTTGAATCAACCTCTGAATGCACCAAAAGAAATGCACAAGACAACACCCAAGAATTTCCACAAGCAAGCCAACACCAACGAGTACAGGAGAAACTCCCAACCCTTATTATTCTCAATAAAGGAACACAAGTGGAACAATACAGAATTGCTCATAGATTACTCACAATCCGCTCATACAATTCCCTCACAAATTTACACCTTTGGCACACCGTTTGCACCCTAGTTGCACTCTCAAGACCCCCTTTGCCAATGACCCTTTGCCTATTTATCATGCATAAGCAAGAGGTTACAAGTTATGGTAGTTGCCCAAACTACCAAGTCGCATGTACAAAACCAAATTAACTTACAAAACTGTTTTTTTCGCATGTCTTGGCTGCATTGGCTCCATGCCAAGTGGCAGTCTGCACCCTTGTACTTTGCATAATCATTATGCTACATTGCCACATGCCACGTGTCAGCATGCACCCCTTGTACTTTGCCCCATGGATCTACTGCGTTGGTCCACGCCAAGTGTTAGTCCGCTTGTCCACGGGACAAGTCCATCTGTCCGCTTCTTTGGCACCACGAGACAAGTCTATCTGTGTGCTTCTTCGACACCACGGGCAAGTCCATCTGTCGGCCAATGGTTCCGCTTCTTTGGCACCACGAACAAGTCCGTCTGTCCACCTTGTGCTCGGCCCACGGCTCCGCTCCTTTGGCACGCGCCAAAGTCTTGTATGCATGCCATGTACATGGCCTAAGTCCTATTCCATGAACTTGGACTAAACAACCCCTTGTTGCTCCATACGTTGTGTTGTCTGCATGCTCCCGTCACATGTCATGGCTCGCTTTTTTTACAATCCATGCTTGGCTAAACACTCAGAATCAGCCCGTTCAATCCTCACACCTGTTCGCAACGATCCAAGTCTTTGCTTCTGCATGACTCGGGGTTAAGGCAGCCCTACACACTGCCTTACTTTGTTGCTGCTTAGCATGCCAGGTATGCATGCCTTGCTTGCCTAATCACCATATCTAGTGCTTTGGACATCACCCCATGCATTATCACAATACTCCACCGTTTGGCACATCCAGCACCCACATGCACTGTTCGAGAGATTGTCAAGTCTGCTCATGACTTGGACTTGGGCAACGCCCCGCGCAATGTCGCATCCGCAACTTGGCATGCCTTGTGCATAGGCCATACCTGGATCATTGACAAGCATTAATTCACCTAGACTTGGGCTTTGGACAGCCCCACGTCGCTGCTTCATTACTTGGACAACCCTGTGCTGCCGCTCCTTTGCTTGGCATGCCTTGTGCACATGTCATGCTCGCTGGTTTGCATGACTTGGGCATACGCAATCCCGCGTTGCCGCTCCGTTGGCCGCTTGGCATGTCTAGCGCACATGCCACGCCCGCTAGTTTGCCAAGTCTATCTCCTTTAATGTTTGGACTTGAACAGTGCCCCGTGCACTGCCGGATCCTCGTCGTTGCTCGGATGTATGCCAAGACTTCCTCGCAAGACTTATGCTTGGGCAATGCCCCGCCAATTGTTGCATCTTCGTGGCGGATTAGCATGGCTTGCGCCCATGCCAACTCGAATGTTTGCCAAATCTTCATCCTGCAAGACTTGATGACTTGGGCTTAGGCAACTTTTTAACGAAAGTTTAGGTTGTAAACTTAACTTAAGTAATTTAAATAGGTCAAATGAATATACAAATTTAAATGTTTAGCGAGGACTGGAGAGCTGACAATGTGGTTCTAACTATCTGCCAACTGAAGACATTATGAGAGAGCTGGACTAATTGGCA
>JBAMIB010000119.1:1228194-1240406 GCA_037177415.1 Kaempferia rotunda | reverse complement strand
TAAGGACCTTGAAATGTGTTACTGAATTATCTAGTTATAAACATCAGGATCATCACATACAGTGTCATGTCTTTTCATTAGTATCCTTTCAAATTCATTCACGGAGATTGGGCAAAAATACTACTCTGTGATCCACCAGGTTCCAAATCACAGAAACAATCTGATTTGAAGAAATAAAGCATCACAGACCAACCCCAATAGTCCTACCTTGACGCTTGGTAGGACTTAAGGAGCACATGAGGTTACAGTTTGGAATAAGTATTAAATTGTTCACACATTCATCAAACATCTTATTTATTGGACAATTTCTGATTATGAATTGTGCATCCCGACATGATAATACCCCACATGTCAACCATTAAAATTAGTCGAAAAATTTAATTTATAGGCTTATGGCAACAATAATTGCACATTTTATATCTTCCCAATAATGCCGGTGAAGATTCAAGTAAATGAACTTTAGAAATTTGCTGATGAGAGGATTCTGATTGAAGATAATATTACTAATTTGTGTCCTATGCCATATGTTCAAAACAATGCTACCACTCAAATGTCATTATCAAACTCATGTTTACCGGGGACCAAGTAGTAGATTTAAATAGTAAAGTACTACTAAATTGTAAACTTAGTGTTTTAAAAAGTAACGCAGGCGATGATCAAAAGTATATAATTGGTAAAACTACATTGAATATAGCATACGTGGTCCCAAATTATGATTGCTTCATAGACAATATCAAGTAGTCTATGTAACCCGCATATACAAGCCAAAATTTTTTCTCAGGATGTGTCATTCCAATTTCCAAGCAATTTGAGTCAAATCAAATCAAACAAAACCCCTAAAAATTACTTGCACCAGGTCCTCCATAGTGTTTTTCCCCTCCTAGAGAGGAAACTTTTAAACTAGTTTTTAATGCAGCAACTAGTAAATGCTAAATCAAAATTTATTTTTCAAGTATTACAATTATGTTACATGTTATAATGATCAGTTCTACACTACTAATTAATATAGATGGTTAAATAGGATATGTTTTACATATGAATAGTCCATGCAAAGTTTAAAATCTCAACCCGTGCCGAGGTTTCAGTCCAGACCGGAACGATACGATTTCGGTATTGTATCGTGCTGTGCTGATATGGTTTCGGTATTTTTTTTATTTATATACAGTAATTATTAGATAAATATATTTATTGAGTATAATTTAAAAATAAGTTGTATATTGATTTTATATAAGTTTTCTATTATTAAACAATTAGAAAAAATATTTAAATATAGCTTTTATTATAGAAAATTGATCTATCAATAACTCAAATTAAAATTGATATATCACAATATGTTACCTTACTAATCCTAAAAGGAGAGGCGTGAATTAAGTGAAAGCATTTGTTCTTGTAATATTTTGTTTAGATAACCTTTATAGCTATCCAATGCTTATATTAAATAATCAAAATTATAAAAATTAATAAAAAGATGCTATTTTATATAAAATAATTATATTAATTAATTAATTATTAATTTAAATAATAGAAAATTAAAATAGAAATAAATATTAGAATATTAATTAAATATTAAAATATTAAAAATATATAAAATAATTAAAAATATCAGAATATAAATTTAATTTGTTAGAATTTTTATATTTTTTCAGAATTTTTATAATAATTTTTAGAATTTTTAAAAAAAATTAGAATTTTCAAATAAAATTTAAAACATCAAAAACAATTTCAAAATATTATTTAATAAAATTTATTATTTTATTGGGATAATTTAATTAGGATTTATAAAAGCCTCTTTAAAATATCACACTTGAATGAGAATTGTTTTAATTATTTAAATTGAAATATTATTTTTGCATAGTAACCCATGCCCGCGACACATGCGCCCGCACGCTGCCGACGGCGCCGAAGGCTTCCGGCAGCACCGGATGCGTCCGATGACACCTCCAGTGGCGTTGGAAGCCTCCTGCCACGCTTCCGTCTCCGCCGAAAGCCTCGCGTCGCGCGACTACGGCCGCGATGCCCTTCCTGCTCAGCCACGGGCATTGTGACGCCTCCCCGGTGCCGTTGCAGGCATCGCAACACCAACGGATTGGTGCCAGGTTGATACCGGTGCCGATCGGCGGGCGGAACAAAATGTTTCACCTGTTTCGACCGACTCAGCACGAAATCTTAATCACTACCCCGACACCTCAAAACTTACTCAAACTATGACCATTGCATTCCTTTCATCCTCCTGAGTCAACCATGCCCAACATTTTGTATTTTGGACACTCTACGACCATTAGTAAATTTTGTCTAAATTTATTAATGAGCCTAGACACCTCAAAACCGATACAAACCAAGACCATTGTATACCTTGTATCCTCCTATCTAACTAGCCCTTAAACCTAATTTCCAAAACTTGAATTGCAATTTGTAAGTTTCTTAAATCTACACAACATTGAGAACTATTGGGCAGTGTACAACCAATGGTCTCGGCACCTAAGGGGGTCTCGGCTCATCATATCCACTCTAAGACACCACCTAACATTTCTTATTCTGGGCAGTGTACGACCATTAGTATATTTTCACCAAAACTAACTGATGGCCCTTGCCACATACTCAAATCAAAACTAATCCAATCCTTGCAGCCTCTTGCGTGCGACCGTGCCCCCAAATCTAATTTTCAAAATCTGGATTACATCTTGTGAGTTTTTGAAATCTACATTCTTGAAAACTGTTGACACAAACTCACTAAGCGGCCTAGACACACATACCACTCTAGGACACCAACAATGGATTTTTTGAAGCCTCCTCAGCGTCTCCATATCCAAAATTCCTGATTCTGTACATTGTACGATCGTAAGTGACTTTTAAACTCACTAACCCTAGACAGCTCATAATCAACTCAAAGTATGACCACTATGTTCCTTGCACCCTTCTGACCATGCTCTTAAACTTAATTTTCAAAGCATGGATTACATCATGTGAATTTTCTAAATCTACACATCCTTATGAACTTTTGGCACAAACTCACTAAGAGCCTAGGCACATTATACCCACTATAAGACACCACTAATGAATTCCTTGGAGCCTCCTAAGTCTCCCCGTGCACAATATTCCTAATTTGGTACATACGATTATTAGTGACTTTTAATTGAAACGCGCTAATGGCTTAGACACCTCAGAACTGATTTAAACTATGATCATCATGTTCCTTATAACCTCCTAAATCTGAAATTTCCAAAACCTGGATTCCATCCTATGAGTTTCTAAAATCTGCACAACGTTGAGAACTTTTCACATAAAGAACTTTGCACAACCTTGAGAACTTTTCACACAAACTCACCGAGGGGCCTTGGCACATCATACCCACTTTAAGACACCACCAATGGATTCTTTAAAGGCTTATGAGTCTCTCCATGCCTAAAATTCATGATTCTGGACATCATACAACCATTGGTGACTTTTGACCGAAACTTGATGATGACCCTAGACACTTCAGAACCAACTCAAACTATGACCACTGCGTTCTTTGCAGCCTCCTACGTCTGACCATGTCCTCTAACCTAATTTCAAAAGTCTGGATTTCATCTTATAAGCTTTTGAAATTCACACGACCTTCAAAACTTTTGGCACATCATACCAACTCTAATACGCCACCAATAGATTCCTTGGAGTTTCCCCATGCCTAATATTACTAATTCTGGACATTGAACGATCATCCATAACTTTTGTTTGAAACTAGATATTAGCACTAGACAAATCAGAACTGACTCAAACCAGAACTACAACGTTTCCTTTTTGTCAAAACTCACTGATGGTCATAGAAACCTTAGAACAGAGACAAACTAGGATCATTGTGTTCCTTGCACACTCCTAAGTGTCACCATCCCTTGAGATTCTGAAATTTTGACAATTTGTAACTTTTGAGTAACTTGATCAATGTAGGGAAGATCTCATTCATGACGAAGTGCTCTCTTGTATTGAATCTGTTAACTCACAAGCACTCGTCTGCTAATCTTATCTTAATATAAATATGGGTACTACTAATATGATATTTACATCCGACTCTACTATTGTTGTGAATAGAGAGACTAGTAATTATAGATTCAACTTGAATCAACAAACTCCGATTAGGATGATCTAGGCTATATTATTAAGGATACTTAAACTCAACAAAAAATTAATGAAAATATAATTGAGGCGGAAATTGAAAACAATATTATGAGGAAAATTCTTTGCAAATGATATACACTAATCATTGGACGAGTGTATTGACAGTAACGAATACAACTACCTAGAAGAGTAGTTTCCTTTAACTATAAACTTGAACTAGTGCAAAGGCAAAAACTAGATTAGTTTACCGAATTCTATGTTGGTCAAGTAATGTAACTTTTTGTAAATGGGTTGTTGTTAAATATGCCGAATTTCAAGATTACAAACATGAATATATATATTTATTATTGTTTTAGGTTTTTACAACACGATAAGATTTTAAGGATGGACTTAAGTATGCAATAAGTAGGCAATTTGAATACAAACCAAAGGACTCTAACGATTAACCCAGTTAGCCTCATTGACTATCTTTGGGGGTGACCGGCCCGGCCCTACGGAAGTTTTCCACCGGCCACCAGGGTAAATCGGGAAGCACTCGCGGCGAACGACCCAGAAGCCCAGCATCCTAAGAAGATTATAGTAAAGGCAATTTGCAAGAATGAAAATTGTACATGGAGATTAATTTCAAGGGGATATATTGAGTTCACTGTTACAAAATATAGTCTCACCAATATGACATTACTCTGAAAATAGTTGATCACGTTGCATGGACATCTTCCTTTCTAGCTTCTCAAGTTGAAGGGCAATTTATGTCATCATATAATTATAGACCGAGGATGATTCAAAGAGAGATGCAATCACGTTTAGAGTGCATTTATATCATATCCGAAGACATACAATGCACATGAGAAAACTAAAAAATGGGGATTGGTGATTGTGATAAATATTCCATTGATCTTCCTAGACTTTCACTTGAGTTAAGATATATATATATATATTCAATATTCAATTGAAGACGAACAGTGATAATAAGTTTCAACGTTATTTTTGGTCTTTTAGCGCATGTGGAAGAGTTTTCCGAGCATATTTTCGAAAACTAATTAGAATTAATGCAACTCATAACAAGTATCTCGATGTTCTATTAATGGCCACAGTAGTAAATGATAATAGAAAATTTTATTTCTATTAGTTTTTCAATTGCTATGGTTGAGTGGCCTCGCTTAAGAATGGTTTCTAGATCACCAAAAGATATTCATTACCATTGATCTATCAATTGTAACTATTGTATCTGAAAGATATCCTGGAATATTATATGCAGAGTTCCCTGCTGCTCATCATGCTTTTTGTTGTTATCATATGTCAATATGGTTACAAATACTCGTGATAGGCCTATATTAGGATTGTTTTAGGATACAGTTAGAGCAAACACAGTTACACAATATGGTCGAATGCAAACAATGTTTAAGAAGCACGCAGATGCTCATAAATAGTTACAAAATACAAATATTATTCAAGGACACTCAAGAACTCTCAATTACAGTACTAATATATAACACTAGAAAGATAGTTATATGCAATCTTTTCATATAACTTATCAGAAATAAAGGTATAAACTATAGCATCCTCCTATATAATTGATTTGAAGAATTATAGATGCAATTGTAGTGAATTCCAAATTTTAGGATTTCCTTGCTAACATGTTATTATAGTGTGTTTATTCAGAAACATGGACTATGTTATTTTTACTTCTACATGAGTAAATATGATCTATGTAATACTCTTCCAAGTTTCTAATAAAAAATAATACTTATAATATTTATATGAGTTCATATTCCTGAATGAACACACAGAAATAGCATGTGTGTAAATAAATATTGAAATTTGGAACTCACCCTAATTGCATATATGACTCTCTAAATTAACTAAATAGAAGGATGCTACAGTTTGTACCTCTATTTCTAAAAAGTTACGTGGAAAGATTACAATATAATTGTCTCTTAATTTCAATCTACTTCATAGTAAAAGACGTCAATATTTTTGCCGAATTAGACACTTCTTCACTATAACTATAAAACCATTGAGCAACCTTCCTCTTAGTATTATTTATTAGGAAAATTTTTGTGTCCTTGAACAATGCATTCAAGCTTTCAAAACAATTCATAGTCCTACCAAAGAAATGTGCATTTGCCCTTTGCCCATTTCATAAAATTTGTATTTTGTAACTATCTATGAGCATCTACATGTGCAATGGTAAAATTATGACTTAGTGGTCGGGTTCGAGTTTTGAAAATAACCTTTTGCAATGTAAAGCAAGGTTGTGTACAATAGACTCTTTCTGAGATTCCGTATTAACGGGAGTTTCATGCACCGAGCTACCCTATAGCCCAAAACAATCCTAATGTAGGCCTATCACGAATATCTATAACCATATTATATAACCTTGTTGACAGGAATAAAAAACTTGATTAGTAGGATAAACTTTACTCGTAGCGGATATTATTCCACGACATCTATCAAATACAATAGTCATAGTTGATAGATCAACTACAAGGAATATCTTTAGGTGATTTAGGAATCACTCCCAAGCAAGGCCACAACACTCAACCTCAAAAATTAAAAAACCAATAGGAGTAAGTTTTTCATTATCATCTACTATTATGGTCTTCAATAGAACACCATGATACTTGTCACTTAAGTGAGTTGTATCAATTCCAATTAGTTTACGAAGATATGCTGGAAAATTCTTCCACAAGTGCGAAAACACCAAAATCAATGTTGAAATTGATTATCACCATTCGCCTTCAATGCAACATAGATATTGGGATATATATATTTTTTAACTCACGTAAAAGTCTAGAAAGGTCAAAGTAATATTTATCGTAATCACTAACCACCCTTTTATAGCTTTCTAATCAAAACGTGATTATATATCTTCCCGTACGATATATACAATGCAAAATGTGATTGCATCTCTCTTTGAGACATCCTTATCTATAATTTATGATAACACAAACTGCCCTTCAACTTGAGAAGTTATAAAGGGCATGCAGCATAATCGACTATTTTTAGGACAGTACCACATTGGTGAGCCTTTATATATTTTGGAAGAAGTACATGCAGCATGATCAACTATTTTTAGGACAGTACCACATTGGTGAGCCTTTATATATTTTGGAAGAAGTACATGTTGGTGAGCTTCTATATATTTTATAACAGTGAACTCAATATCTCCCCTTGTAACTATTCTCCATGTACAGTTTTCATACTTAAAAATCACCTTAACTTTAATCTTCCTGAAGTCCATTGGTTTGTATTCGAAGCACGTATTTATTACATACTTGACAAGTGCATCCCTAAAATCTTGTCGCATTGGAAAAACCTAAAACATTAACAGATATATACTTATTTTTGTAATCCTGGAATTCAAAAACTCCTTTATAAAAAATGAAAGAAATATGTTACATGATCAACATAGAATTCCCTAAACTCATCTGGTTCTTGCCTTTGCACTAGTGCAAGTTTATAGTTCATTATACATAAATCTTCAGTTAAAGGAAATTGCTCTTCTGCGTCATTGTATTTGTTTTCCTTGGAGACCTTTTCAATTTCTGCTTCAACTCTATTATCATTAATTTCTTGTTGAGTCCAAATCCTGTACTAATATAACCTAAATCATCCTCAAATTATGGAGCTTGTTGATTCAATTCAAAGCTATAATTACTAGTCACTCTGTTCACAACTTCAGTAGAGCCAAATGTAAATACCATACTAGTGGTACCCATACTAACTGTAAGTTAAGAGATTTAATGAAAGTGAGCACTTCATTAGGATTGGGATATTCCCTACATTAATCAAGTTACTCAAAAAGTTACATTTACTTTTAAAAAGTTATAAGTTATAATTAACTAGATTAATTCAAATTGCAAAGACCGTAGTGATCCTAGTTTGTATTGATTCTAAGATTTCTAAGGTCTCAGTGATTTCCAGCAAAAAGTAACTAATGGTCAAAGAGTGTTGTCCAGAATTAGGAATGCAAGGCATTGTGGCTGCAAGGACCGCAATAGTCAAAGTTTTAGTCGGTTTTGAGATGTTTCGGGCTGTCAATAAGTGGAACAAAAATCATTGATGGTCGTACAGTGTCAAGGATTAGGATTTTGAGCATGGGAAGGCTCATGAGGCTCCAAAGAATCCATTGGTGGTGTCTTAGAGTGTACACGATGTGTTTAGACCCCTTAGTAGTTAGCATGTCTTAGAAACTCACATGATGCAATCTAATCTTTGGGAATTAAGTTTGAGGGCATAGTTAACTCAGGAGGCTGCAAGAGAATAGGATTGGTTTTGGTTTAAGCAGATTCTGAGGTGTCTAGGCTATCAACTAGTTCCCAGAATCAAAATGGTCGTATAGTGTCCAGAATAAGAATTATTGGGCATAATTAGACTCTGGAGGTTCCAAGGAATCTACTGATGATGACTTAAAGTGTTTATGAAGAGCCAAGACCCCTCAGTGTATGCCAAAAATTTCCAAGTCATTTCAGAAACTCACAAGAAGGGATCCAATCTTTGGAAATTAGGTTTACGTGCACATTCATACTCAGGAGGCTGCAAGGTACGCACTAATCATAGTTTGTGTCCATTTCGAGGTGGTTAGGGTCATCAGCGAGTTTTAGCCATGATGCATTGATGGTCATACAGTACCTAGAACTATGAATATAAGATATGGTGAAACTCGAGATTTTAAGGAATCCTTTGACGGTATCTTACCGTGAAAATGATATACTTAGGCTCCTCAGTGAGTTTGTGTCAAAAAATCTCAAGGATGTACGGATTTCAGAAAGTCATTGGATGCAATTCAGGCGTTGAAAGTTAGATTTGAGGCCATGGTAAGACTCAAGAGGTTGCAAGGACTAGATTGGTCCAGATTTGAGTCCGTTCTGATATGTCCAGGCCTATAAATGAGTTTCAACCAAAGTCACTGGCGAGAATTCAATAAACTTTGGCATTTTCAAAAACAAATTAATCCTAGAAACACATAGGTGCCAATTTTAATTAAATATGGTAAGGGTCTATTATGCACAAGTTGTATATATTTTTTGACCAGGACTCGCTAAAGAAGAAAAAAAAGAAGACACGTTGAAATCTAATGTACAGCGGAAAAATGAATTATAATAATCTTAAAATAAAAATACGAGATTATGATAGTCGTAAATTAGTAAGAGATCATGGGAACAGACATGTCATTGCTACAAATTATTAATGTTGTCTTTAGCGGAAATAAGATTTAGATGTAGCCAATGCTACTGGAGATCGCCTTCGTCGAATATTTTATCCATTAGAACATGTTTTTGGGTGGCAAATTAGTAATGATTGTGTGTTTCATCTAAATTTTTTTTGGGTTGCATATAAATTTTCCATCATTGAAAGTTCGATGGCTAGGATGTTCGTGGTGGTTTTCGAACAAGCACATGCTTATACATGGAATGTGTCACCGGTATTATGAGAATATGGTGTGAATTGGTAAATGCGAAAGTACGATGCATGATTTGGATAATAGTGAAAATTAGGTGTATGGTTTAGTAAAATGTTGATTTATTAAGATTAGTGTATGTTGCTAATTTTAAGGATGTTGAGGTTATTTTATTATGGGTGTTGCATTCTACTAATTAGAGATAAAAGTTATAGCATGATAATTAGATCAGAATTGCATTTATTGATCATGAGTTTTAGTTAATTCTTAGACTTTATGACATTAACGTAATTAATTTTTATCTTAAACCTCTATAAATTTTCGATACACATGCATTTGCATATACTATCGACTTATCAAGTTGTTTACCTTTATCTGATACATATTTTAGGTTAGTAAAAGTATTGTTCAACTCACTTGAATAACTTTTGTACATAACTTAAATGCGTAAAAAGCTTATATTTAATGTCATAATTTTTTTTACTACATTACCTTGTAAGTGATTTTTAGGGATTAAAATGGGGTTTATTTTCAAAAATTAATATTGATACTTAGGTTATTCACATTTAATAGATATCTTTAAGGACGTATTCCCAACACACCCAAAATTTTGAAATTCCCAAAGAGAGCACCATACTTTACTCTTTACTAAAAGGTGTGCCTAATTCCAATACTACCCCTCCTGCAAATAGATGTAACACCAACCCATTTTTTCAAACATCTGAGCCACAACTTAAAATGGAATAAGGGTATTTTTGGTTCGGATGAGCACATACCCTTGGACATCTCTTCTCTCAGCTCACTGAAAGTGATGTCCTCAAGAAACCAAAACCCTACACACAACTCATCTTCTTTCCCTCTCTCATTCTGTTTTAGAATTTATGTCGAAACTCCAATACTCACTCATCAAGTTTGGTCTTCTCATCCTATGTCCCGACACTGGTTCATCTCCTTCCTCTCATTCTGCAATCTACCCTTGTAAATTCGACTCCTAATGCAGAATGGAGTAAGAATGTGATTCAAGCTCTTAATCATCTCCAAAGGTATGTTTCCGATTTCTATTTTAGTCAAGCATGAAGTACCCATCTTTACATGTATCAATTTTTCTCTTTCATGTTATTATATATAATAGTTACCATATTTGTATATATATTTGTTACCATATTATCTGTATATATTAGTTCATACATATCACAAATTTGTCAATTAGCCTAATTATAGCTTTCTAAGATAAATTCTAGTTTGCAAATAAATATGTTGGACTCTTCAATAAAGGGTATTCATTCTTTTCTCTCAATCAACACATGTTTACTTGAATTCCTTTGATTTTGTAATGGTTTGCATTGTTCCCAACCACCACACTGTTTTATTGTACTATATTTGAAGTTTGTAAATCTATTAATGAGCTTTTCTCAAAATTCATTGGGGAACGTAGAGTATTATCAATATGAAAATCTACAAATCATACTGTCCCCATTTGAAATTTTGATTTTTTTACATTACAATATGATAGAAATTTCAGTATTATATCATTTTTTTTTCTAATATTTTAAGCATCAGTTGATGTTGGGAAGAAACTCCAATGGAACAACATTTTTGGGCATTTTAATCGTTTTTTTGGCGGTTCAATAAGTAAAGGAAAGCAACATGATTCTGCTCGTTTACATGATAGACCAAAAAAAAAGTTAAACAATCCTCATTTGTTTTTGTTAACATACAAGAAATTTCAAAAATCCGGGGACAATTGGTGAATATATTTCAAAGCTAAGATTCAGCATCTCAAACTTTTAGGTTTTCAAGTTTTCCACTTGTTTTACTAGAAGAGAGGTGTCTTTATTGTTTGATATGGTAGATAGATGTGCTTCTATTCAAGTCTAATTTTACTGATGCAATGAGTGACCTCTATCTTTCTCATTTTTCTAAAAGAGAACCAACTAATCAAGAATTGAGGAGATACTTAACATATATTATCGTAGATTTGAAATAGATGATGATATTTTAGTATTTTGTAAATTATATATTTGTTTGTGTTGTTTTTTCTAGTGCTTATAAAGTTCCTTAGGTCATCTTTTAGGTATTGTAGATGATTTTGACAATCTAAGTATATTCAATTGGGTTGAAGTCATCCATCAATTTATGGCTCCACCTACCATTGGTGAATTTTTTTAATCAACTAATTCTTATGAAATGACTACGTCACTTATTTAAAGAGATTTGATGAACTTTTGGCTATAAATTTCTATTTGCTAGGTTATTTAATTTTTTATAAGGACATTAGTATGTAATACTTTATGTATCAAATAGACATGGTTTTTGAAGCATGTCCCAATGGACAACTCCTTCACGTATTAGTAAGAGTTTTGTTGGATCAAGTCTCACCTAAAGAGGTAATATCAACGTTGTTAACTAACTTTCTGTCATTTTTAGTTTCTAAATAATTGTTCCTATTTTGATAAGTTATTGTTTATCTAATCTCTACCCGTTCAAAATGCATTCCTTGAGAAACTTCATTACCTCTATAATACTTCACATCTATTAAAGACATTATTATTACATGCTATAGAAGCAAGATACCCTAGGAGTGAATATCATAACTGTTGGTCCCCAGGGTAATTTTGATTTGATCAACCAAGTTAGTTAGGTCCTGTGTGTTACTGATCATTGTGTCTAAGTGTGCAGGTGCTTAGGAGCACAAGAAGTCGAGCGAAAGACG
>JBAMIB010000119.1:1166931-1189186 GCA_037177415.1 Kaempferia rotunda | reverse complement strand
ACTATTTTCACAAGGTTTTATAAATGCTTATTCTAAAAAATTTGATCAACTAATCACGTGTTCTAAAAAATTATTAAAAGAAAAGAGAGAGAAATTTATATTTATCTATATGAAATCAATAAGCAAAAAGCCCAACCTTGATCAATGATTCGGGTGTCAATAGTCAGTCAATGGAAGAGCCAGGTCATCATAAAAATCTCAGTCAAGTCAGATGAAAGGTCAGGTCATCACGGTCAACAGAAGTGCTAAGTGTAATCCAACTGAGCCGATTAGTCGAGCGGCTACGTGGAATCCGACTGAACCGATCAGCCGAGCGGTTACCCCACCCAATTGAATAGAATGCCCGATTGGATGCATTATTATTAAGTCATTCCATTAAGCCCCCCAGAGATCGGAGGATCATCTCCTACAAGGAGCACTAGACCGGTCGGCGACCCAAATCGCCAAGGCCACTGTCTGATCAGCACATAAAGACAATAAGCAAGGACCACACAGTCCAATCGGAGCAATACGACAAAAGTTCTTAATTTGTCGCCTAACTTAACGGAATGTTAGAGAATATTCCTTGCCAGCTAGTGCACCTATCAGAGAAGGACACGTGGAGGGCGCAATCATTAGCAGCTAGCCCATATATGGACAGCTCAGCATGGAAGGAAATCGCCACGTGTTCACAACTGGCAGGAATCTTTCCCTCTTATAAATAGACATGTGAAGAAAGGCCTCAGGTACGTTCTTTTGACGTGCACGCATACACAAAATCCTCTTCATTTTTCTTCTTCCAGCACACTTTTCTTGATCGTCGTTGGGCTAACTTGAGCGTCGGAGGACCAAACAAGGAGCGGCGACTCCTGTTTGGTTGCTAACGCTGTGTGCTTGTCTACTGTGCGCAACATCCGAGTGCTCCCGAGTATCACCACCTTAGTAGCCCTCCAATCCAAGTGACGCCGAGTGCTCCGACTTCTTCTACTTACACAGCCGAGTGCCACATCACCAGCATCCTTCTTGTCCGATTGTGCAGAGCACTCCCCGGTGTCCAGCCGACTGCCTAACATACAGGATCAATCAATACAACGGGTCTCAATTTTTTATTAAATTTTAAATAAATTTTTTATAAAAATTATACTATTTTAAAATCTGTGTGTAATCCAATTTATTTTTGTTTATAGAAGAATTTTATTTACAATTTCATCTTAAATTCCTTTCAAATTTAGTCTCATTTTTCTTAAAAACATTATATTTTACATACTTAATAGAGTACCTAATAATTAGACCGTGACTAAAACTTTATATGATATATGAACAGGTAGAATAGCTAACATTAGACATTTATATTGTCTGAATTGTTCAACCGAGACTATGCCTTATAGACCTAATAAAAAGAAATTGAACTCAAGTACTGTCGACTTTAATTTTGTAAGTTTTTCTAAAAAGATTAGAAGATATAAATTTTATGACATCTCCAATAGATCTTTTTTTAAAATAGAAAACATCAAATCATTAAAGACAATGAGAGCACTAAGGTTACGGACATTGTTTGAGGAAAGTGTTAGCGATCCTCTCCTGATTACTATTAGTGCAATTAGTAGTGCTATAGTTATCTTACCTTACATTATGGATATTGTATATCCAGTTAGGTGTGTAATCAAACCGAGTTGAATCGAATAGTTAGAGGCTTGAGTTTGGTTTGTTTTACCTAAGCTTGAGCTCGACTCAAGCTTGGTTCGAGCTTTAATTCTTAAGTTCGAGCTCAGCATGTAATGAAATTAAATAGTTCACGAACGGCTCGAACTCGGCTCAAAAAATAGTTCGTTTAAAAGTTAAACAAGCTTAGTATGAACTTGGTTCAAAAATTAAAGTTAAACAAGTTTAGTTCAAACTCAGCTTGTTAATATAAATATAATGAAGATATTCGCGAGCCTCTAAATGAACATGTTTGCAAGCTCACGAACCAAATACTGTTAGCTTGACCTCAGCTTAATAATGTTTTTGAGTTTAAAATCATGTTCGAGCTCGACTCATTAACTTAATCGAGCAAACTATTTTTCTAACCGAGACCCCAGTAGCTCATGAGCAACTAGAATCATTATGCCCTACATCCTATGAGAGTAATGAATTATGATATTTCTATGTTATCTCTAATGCAAGCAGAGGATTCTGTTGGAGCAATTATTGTACCCTTAGGTTTGATGTTTGGGTAAAGGGTTTAAATTAGAGTTTGCATCTGTATTTGATATACATTGTTGAGTGTGTAGGTGATAGGTGCAAAGGAAAATCCAAGTATGGTCTTGGTGGTGTAAGTCCAAGCTTGAGGCTTGGTCATATAAGTCCAAGTGTGTCTTGATAAGATGAAGACAGACAACAAGGACAAGAATGAAGGAAGCTCTTGAAGGCAAGATGTGAAGGATTGAAAAGCATCTGAGGGACGCAAGGCTGATGAAGGAGGCTAAAAGGCAAGGTCAAGGTTGTGCTGACAAAGGAAGACCCAACAACAAGGACAAGACCAAGGAAATCATCTTAAAGGTAAGACGTGAATGATGGTAAGCATCCAAATGATGTAAGACTGATGGAAGATGGTTAGAAGGAAAGGTCAAAGTTGTGTGGGCGAGGACAAGTGAATGAGAGATTGTGCTTGGGGGTAAAACTCTAAGTTATGATTTACCAGTCGTTTGGTAAAGTTACTAGTCGATTGTAGTTGAGAATGAGTGAACATAATCTTCTATTAACTTAACTCATATGGAGTAGTTGATTGATCCATGTATGACAGTTGATTGGTATCGAGTTATTGGATTGTAATGGTTAAATTCCACATAGGCTAGTCGACTAGTAAGTATAACAGTCGACTGGTGGCGGAAACACAGCTTAGTTGTTTCCTCCCAAGCTCTATATAATGGAGCTCATGGTGAGTGGCTTGGATGACAAAATTAAACTTGGTTAAAGGCTAATTAGAGTCTCTAAAAGCCTAGAACAAATCCAAGGTCTTGATGATGATTGTGGTGAGGTTTTTCCACCGACAAGGAGGATTGTGCTAGCCGAAGTTCCGGGGATTAATCCACAAATGAATTGAAGGATCATCCACCTTATGAACACACCGTGGAGTAGGAGCATCATCTCTGAACCATGTTAAACAAACATATTAGGGTTTGTTTGTTTTAATTCTTATGTTTTAGTAGTTAGATTTCATATTACTCGCATTGTTTTATATTCCACTATGCTAACGAGTATAGAAGGTGAACGAAGTGGGGTGCACTGTCTATTCACCCCTCCTCTAGTGTGATCAAGGTTCCAACAGCCATTACATATGTTGTAATAGCTACGATTTCATAAGTGGTACAACGTGAATGTTAGGTAAGTATGTTGTAGCAGCTATGGAGCCGTAGACACTACAATCGAATGGTAAGTGAACAACATTGAATCTGTATTATAGCAACTACAAAATTGTAGTTACTGCAACATAAATATTTTATATATAAATTTTACCCTGCTCACCCTTATATGGGCGAGCATGGGCGACATGTGATGTGGCGTTGACTCAGATAAAAATCTAGCATTGTCTTCTTCTCTTTAAACGCACGGGTAACATTTTGCTCTCTTTCTTCCCTTCCATTCACTGCTCACTTGCATCCTCTCCTCCATCCATGGCGATAACATCGACAATATGGTTGATACCGCCGTCAAGGCGGATAACCGCGTTCGTGGAGTTGATTCTTCGACTGGAGGTGCGGAGTCTCTCGTTACCGAGCGTCGTGGAGATAATGACCTAAGCATAACCAACCCAAATTATTCGGAAGATATGGAATTCATTACTAATATACTACATTATCAAAGTCTTTTTCTTATATGATACCGCAAATGACACGATTCTGAATGCTATTATATTGAGATTCTAGGTAGTAGATAGAAAATCCTTGCATTGCTCAACATGTCACAGTTAGCAAAATGTCTATGCCTATTTTACTCTTCACATGAAATAGCTAATGAAGCTTTTAACTCCCCACCATTGCTCTTCTCTCATATGAGGATTTCCAATGTTCTTACAATTTTTTCCTTTGCTTTTCATTTTTCAGGCTTTACCACCTCAAGAGATTAATTTTGTGCCTTTAAAGCAGGTACTTAATATTTATTTACTGTCATCTTTGTACAGTATGGTGCTATAAATATCACTTAATTCTAGCTTCCTTTGCAAGATCCACATGTCATTCTTTATTTTTCTCTGTATGAAAATTTCTCCGATATGCTACATTTGAAAATTTGTTAGAAATTAATGAAGTTAAAGTACTACTATTTCACGTCCAACCTTTTTCAGTGTCAAATGGTTTAGGCACACATTAATCCAACCCTCATATTTGATCGTGCGACAAGTCCCAATTTCATAAGGGTTTCATCATATGAACATCGGCATGCACCAAAGTGC
The DNA here is from genome assembly GCA_037177415.1 of Kaempferia rotunda. Classification (NCBI taxonomy): domain Eukaryota; kingdom Viridiplantae; phylum Streptophyta; class Magnoliopsida; order Zingiberales; family Zingiberaceae; genus Kaempferia; species Kaempferia rotunda. Next base: position 1,184,775 of record JBAMIB010000119.1, on the reverse strand, counting down.
TACATTCATCATCCTATCTAGGCTTGCTATGCAAGAGCTAATTTGTTGCTTTTTTAATTTGCATTCTGCATCAACATTTTGGGCAACATAGTATACAGTCCTGACTCTTTGGTTAACTTTACGTTCTTTCTCCTTTTGTTCTGAGCTACCTGCCAGGCTTGATTTCTTTGGTCAAATTATTCTCATAGTTGGCCATGTTCTGTTTGTCTCTTTGGTTTTGATACTGAGGTTATAAGTAGCTCAAATAGTTTTCCACTTTTCTTAGCCTTTTCATAACTGTACCAATACTAACCTACCTAAAACCAATCCTTTCTAATTTAATTTTACGGAATGAAGATCTCAGAAACTTAGAATACATTTTCATTACATAAGCTGATTTGTGACTAACAGTAAAAATCAGATAATTTCTACTGATTAAGCAAGTCATGAAGATCAAGTCATAAACCCAGAATAGATTTTGATTACTGAGAATAAACTGATTTGCGACTAATAGTATGAATCAAATAACTTCATAGATTGGAGAAGTTTGCAATCAATAATTTAATGTCTCTTTTAGTAGTCTGTAGTCTTATTTCTAGTAAATTTTTTGTGTTAAATAATTGATCCATATAATTTTGGTTTAATTATATTTTTCTTTGCTGCTTTCTAGGTGAAAATTTTCAGGGCTGATGAGCTGTTGGAATATTACAAAGTAAGTTTTTCTAGATTGTTTCTTCAATAAATTGATTGATTAATCATTTATCACCATATCTGTATATTGCAGTCAGATATGAAGCTTAAGAAGTTCTTGCACATAATTGAGAACTCTCCTGTGTACCCAGTGATCTATGACAGAAATAGGTAAAAACAATCATTTGGTAACCACATTATTTGGCTACAACCTGACAATCTCTTGGTTAGTTTGTTAGATAACTGATTTTGATTATTCTCTAATGTACTTTATATTTATATGTTGTCCTTTGATGTACTTCTGGTGGCATAGAGTGCTAGAATGGCCAAAATATTAAATTTTGTTTTCTCTTTGTTATAACATAGGCACTGACTTACATTTTTAGTGATGCATCTTTGTTTTCTGCAGAACTGTTCTCTCACTTCCACCAATTATTAATGGTACACATTCAGCAATCAGCCTAAAGACAAGAAATGTATTCATTGAATGTACTGCCGCTGATTTGACAAAAGCTAAGATTGTTTTGAATACAATGGTAAGCAAAAAAATGCTTTTGGATGCTAACAATTGCTAGATTATGCCTTATAGTAGAGGACATTATATTCTAATGGGTCTAACTTCCTTTACTTAATAGGTGACTATGTTCTCGGAATATTGCACAAATAAATTTGAGGTAGAACCAGTTGAGGTGGTTTATTCTGATGGTAAATCTATGATCTGTCCTGATCTTTCAGTTAGTAGGATGGAGGTCCCTTTATCTGAGATAATTAATCCAATTGGCATCTCTCTTGATGCTTCCGAGGTATTGATATTAATTCTGCTTAAATTAAATGTTTTCTTGTGCTGGTTAGTCATTTTGTTAAAGACTTAAAGAAATTTAATTTTGTATATGCTAATGCTCACTGTTGCACACGGACTAGCTCTTGTAGGCTAGAAGTAATTAAGTACTACCATCTTGAGCTTTAAAATCAGTTTCATTTCCTGTATTTTAACATGCTAGCGCATGCTCTTTAACCATTGGCAGTCAATTTAATGTTTTCTAATTCAAGCAAGTAAATATATTTTATTTTTTAATCTATTTGAATTGCCATGCGTTCGAGTCATCGGTTCAAATTTGTAAGTGGTACTGTGATATTCCTTTTAACCCAGTAGTTCAACTTCTACTGTCAGAGGAAAGGATGCATGCAACATATATCCTCATATTTAATTATTTATGTTGTCAACTTTCATTTTTTTGGACCTCCAATGTTTGTGCGAAATTGTTTATACTTCAAATAACTTTGATTTTGTAGTATACTGAAAATTAGTAGCAGATTGTAATTTGAGATATTTGAAGTTGTAACCTACACATAAATTCTACAATTGTGATACTTTAGTCAGGCATTTTGTATTGTTTTTTCAGTACTTATGCTTAGTAAATTTGTTCTTTCTGTTTCTTTTTTACTTAAACACTTAAATTAGTTGCTGTAATCCTTTTTCCCACTATTATCTGCTTTAAACTAACACTTGCTATGTGAGTATTCTTAAAAGTTAACACTGATTAGGAATTCCTAGTAATTATGGCAGGTTATTCTTCTCATTGCATGGCCTCGTACTCAAAATCTCTTCTGAAGATGCAGAATTCTAAATGTTTAAATATGGCAGGTGGTAACCTTATTAAACAAAATGCAACTGCAAGCGGCGCATTCATCATTGGTCAATGGAGATTGTAATATTGTTGTATCTGTACCTCCCACTCGCAGTGACATTCTACATGCTCGTGATGTGATGGAAGTGGGGTCCATAACCTATCTGTTAATGCTTTATATTCACTTAGCAGTTTGCAGGCAATGTCACATCTGATTATTCTTTTACTTTGAATTCACTAATTATTTTTGTTCTTAAAGGATGTAGCTATTGCATATGGATACAACAACATCCCAAAATCAAAACCTAAATGCATAACTACTGGAGGGAGACAGCCTTTGAATCGCTTTTCTGATAAAGTCAGGGCTGAGGTAGGGCGTCATGGTGGTTTTGTCTGTTCCCTTGAATGTTAGGATAACTAATTTACTTCTTAAGTTGTTTGGGTCCCTTATTGTCATTGGAATCTAACTCTTACTGGATTATAATTGAACTAATAGTTTTCTCTGCTTTATTTGCATTCAATTATGGCCAGATGTTTCTTTGCTGCTGAACTCAACATGCTATGCTTAAAAAGCAATGTTTTCCACTATAATATCACTGTATGCAAGGTTCTGAAATTCGCTAGGCGCTAGTCGACGCCTAGTGTCTAGGCAAGGACTAGACGCTACTAAGCGGATTGCACGGTATCAAGTTTCAACATAAATTACATATTAAATCATATTCTATAACTCCAACACAATAACATCAAATTTAAAATGATTTCAAAATTACACAACTAATAAAATATCACAAATTTATTCTACTGCTCTATAATTTTCAACAACTTATTTTTCATCGGAAACAAATTCAATATTATCATTGTGATCCTCCTCTTCTTCGGATGCAAAATCATTCTCGTGAAGTTCTCTCACTCATGAGTGTGGTGCTAGCCGATAGGGCAAGCCAACAAATCAATTTTCTTGTTGGGCCAAAGTTTATTTGAGCTTTAAATTTAAAAGCCCAAACTAAAAAAATCATGAAAATCCCTCACTATTTTTGCGGTGACTAGACGATTCGACCAATTAGTCGGCGCCTAGGTCGCCTAATCCTGCCTAGGCTCCAAGGCCACCTTGGCTGGCCGATTAGCATGCTTTTGGTGTGGCTGGACGAATTTTAGAATGTATGAAAACCTCTATGGTTTTCATATTGTGTGTTTCACATGTTCACATGGTAGTCATGTGAGTCACATTAATTGGTATTACAGATGCCTTTTTGCTATATGGTATACAACTTAATATTGAAGGCGCATATTTGGATGGAAGGAGAGGGAAGGGGCTTTGAAATACATCCTTTCCCTTGTTTATTCAAAACAAAAAGTTGAGGAAGTGATGGTCGAGTGTGATTCTGCAGATAGGATTTGGCTAATTTTGCCGCACCCAATTTTGGACGGATGAGGGAATTCAAATTATGAGAAGACTGATATATCCTTGATTTTTGAATAACTTACGCCCTATATCTACTTGTATCTTGGTTGGTTTTCCCCTTATCTTCTCCATGTAGGTCAGATTGGTCAAATGAACACATTCACCCTTGTCCTTGGTTGTGTGATGTCCATCGATTTCCTTATACATGTGCACCTTGCCAAGGTCAGGTTGGCTGGTGGTATTCTGGCGGCTGTCATGGTCGATGTGGCTGTTTGGTTTGTCCTTGCGATGTGCTTCTCCTTCATCAGACCTGCTGATGAGGTTGTGATGCCGCTGTGGATGTGTTGCTGGTAACAAAGAGAGGAGGTTGCTAGAGGAAAAAATGGGACAGTATTGTCATTTTCCATTTTCCATTTTCCCACCTCTTTTCCTTCTTCCTGTTCCCTCACCCAAATATGCAATTTCACCCTTCCCTTCCCTTCCCTTCCCTTCCCCTCCCCTTCTCTGCAGTACACAGCCTTAGGTTACTGTTCTAATAATATTAGCAAGCTAGACTCTGCATCACATTGCTTCTTATCACTCATGCCACCATTGTACATGCTTGATTTTTTCCTGCTAAATTTGATAGGACATATAGCGCATATATATTTTGCTGCTGGTTTCAGAATTGCATTCTGGAGATTGTTTGTTATTGAATACAAATAAGAAAACTCGATTTATTTGAAGTGAACATCTATTCGGTATCATTTCAAATGAATATTCTATTTATTGTCTTGTTGATTCTCTTTTTAGAGTATTTATGTGGAATGCTTGTACTTTGCGTTGTCATTTCATGTGCTTTGTTAAAAAATTCTTCACAACTCTGATTATGTGAGCGTTTAGGTTGGCCCATGCCATGCAAATAAATATAAATACATTCAAAATAAATAAAATGGAAATAGTAATTTTATCTTGTAAAGTTATTAGGTATCTATAGAAATTATATTTTCTTTATTTTTTAAATTTATAATGTCATCTGGAATTAATTTAGAAAGTTATATTTATAATTGATAAGAAATAAAAACAATAATTTAATATATATTTAGATCAAACTTCAACTTAATTTCTTAAAATATTTTCAATAATCAGTTAAAAACCTTAAATATAAAATTTACTAATTTGATCCTAAAATGTTATTATGGATTAACTTATTTTTGTTTAATACATTTTAAAAAATTAATTAAAACTATTAGGATATATAGTTTAAATACAGAAGATTAAACACTTATAATTATTCATTTTAATAAATTATGAATAAATACTATGCTAATAAAACAATAGTCTAAAGATTATATTGTTTGTTGTTTCAAATTGCAATTAGATTTTACAAATTGTTAATTTGATTTCTGATAAAAATATTGTTAAATTAAAGATCTTTGGTAAAAAATTTCAAAACAAATTATTGAAAATGGAAAAACCTGTCAAGATCCGTGTGAACAAATAATCTGATCTTTACTTGGACAAGGTTTCAGTGATGGAGCTTATCTTCTATAATACAACTTGAGAAATAAAATTCTAATCTTAATAATTATGACATTTTGAGAATTGGTTGTTTCTGTATACTTTGTGACTCACTGAATACATGTGCCTGATCAGTCTATCTCATTGAACTTAGCGTCTTGGACCCTTAATGGGGCACAAGTGGTCTTTCATAGGATTTACTTGTTGTACTTCATTTATTCTTTTTTTTTTCTTCTAGTTCTAGTAGCTATTCCCTTTATTCCTTTATTAAATTTTCTTGTTTGACCTTATATATGAAGAAATTGCTAAGTTCATTGTTCTATGCCTCTTGCCTGAGGAAGCTTCATTTTCCATAACATCTAGTGTTTCATAAAGTTTCCATTGTAGGTTGCAAGGGCAGGCTATATGGAAGTCTTAACGTGGGTTTTGTGCTCACATGAAGAAAATTTTTCTATGCTAAGGAGAAAGGATGATGGAGATAAAGCTGTTATCATAGCAAATCCTCGTTCTGCTGACTTTGAGGTTTCATTTTTTACTTTTGACTAACTTGTGTTTTATTTGTTAACATTATATTCTCTTTAAGTTTGTTCATTGGATACTAACTCTTTGATCATCATCAAGCCATGCAAAACCCAATTATTTGAGGTTGACTTCACAGATCTTACTTCTCTATTGAACTCTAACTGGGGCTATATCGTTACTATTGTTCGCGCCAACTAAATCATTTTTTATTTAACTTGAGTTTTTATTAATCTTTCTCTGCATGCTTTTTTTTGTTCTAATTGATTAAGTTTGTCTAACTATACACTTAGTTCTTCCAAATAGCAGTTTCTTTATATGTTGTCTTTTCAAGCACCGCTCATCTATATTGGCACTTTGCTACATTAATATTTTATTTTTTGTTTCTTAATTGCCCGATATAATGATTCATGAAGTGTTGCAGGATGTACCCCAAAATCCTATACAAACTTCTCTTCGTTTCAACCACTCAGTTTTTATTAATTATATCTTCATCAACAATCCCTTGTTGAATAATAGATTTGAGATATCTAAATCTTGTATACAAACTTCATTTTCATTGTCTTAACTAATTGCATATGAAACGGTTTGATTCTTAACGTGAATATAAGAATACTATATATAATTTCTTGATGTAGTTAATCATATATTGTGATTTAGCTAAGACTTAAGAACTGAGCTCTTCAATGTTTTCTATTTTCAAGGATTTCTATCAGTTGTTAACTTTCCCTAAATTCGAGGCATTGAATTTCAACGAATGGAAACATTTTATTCATATGTTGATGTCTTACATAGTGTAATACTGTAATTGTGTATACTTATCAATTACTATGGTCATGTCCATCATCTTTGTTTATAAAAATTAACAAAGCAAGCTCATTAGTAATCAAGTTCGTTTATTATTATAATTATAATTTAATACCAAACAAACACAAATGATCTTTTATTCAACTGTTTATTGAGTGTTTATTGATGAACATTTTGTTCATTTGACACTCCCTTCCTATCCAATCTCTCTCTCCCCATCTCCATGACAAAACTCTGTTCTGGTGCCCTGTGGCATAGCTTTCTTAAGCTTCAAGCTATGATGTTCTGTTTTGAGATCTAACGTTAATGCATGTTTGGAACCATGTCACAGGTTGTCAGAACGAGTCTGATGTCATGCTTGTTGAAAACCCTAAAGCACAATGTTGACCACCCCAGACCGATAAAGGTATATAATATTCAGGTTATTAAACAGGTTTCCTTCTTGGACTATCTTGTGGATTCTCTATCAACTATTAAAATCTAGGACTTTCTGCGTTGTTCAAACAGTAGATTGATGATGTTGGTAATTATTCACTAATTTAATAAAAACAATGAAATCCTCTAGATATACTTCGGTATTTGTTATAGTCTTGATAACATATTAATTCCTGATTATTTAGATTTCTCATTTGAAAAGAATGTATTAGATGCCAGAATTATGAGGGATGTAATTGGATTCCATTGGTTAATTTATGATGTGGAATGAGATATGATTACTTTATTTGGTATTTCAATTTGACCCAGTTCTCTCTATTAAAGTTTACTAGTTTCTTCAGTTTCATAATCTGTACTTTTTTAAACTGACCACATCCTAAATCCAGTGTTTTTTTTTCCCCAATTTTTTCTTATTAATATTCAGGAATAAACGTACCTTTTACATATGTAAATATATCAATTATTGATTATATTAAAAAATGCAGATGCCAATCACAGGATTAATTGTTTTTGCCCTTTCAGTTTGATACTATACTACCTTGGTTAGCATGGATTCTTATTAATATTTGTTTTAATAGGACCACTAAGTTCATGTTTTCTCCTTTGAATATGTGCCATTGTGCAAACAACCTCTTTGCTCTGAATCTTTCGGTTATCACTTCTTAAAGAGGAAAAGCTATGTTATGCTTAGTAAAAGTTAGTTTGCTTGTTCCTGCACATTTTGGTGGAAAAAGTTCAGTATTTCTGTTTGAATGAACTCTGCATCATTTGGTCTGAAATCTACTTTCATTCTTTTTTATATAAATCCTGTATTTATTTAGATATTTGAAGTTGGTGATGTTGTTGTGTTGGATGGTGATCGGGATGTTGGTGCATCAAACAATCGTCGACTTGCAGCATTATATTGTAATGTTTCTTCAGGATTTGAGGTAATTTTTTTTGTTGAAAGAACAATTCCTTCCCTCCCCTTTATGGTGAATTGCTCTTTCATTCTTGGCTTGATGTTTTAGGCTTCGCTTAGTTTCTTGAGTGATCTAATATCTAAGCTAGACTTCACAGTACTATGCCACACTATTTCTATGCAGATACCGTTTAATAAAATAATCTTTCTTAACACCAAATGTGGATTGGTTCATGATTGCTTTTAAGAATTGAATTATGTTATAATCAATCTAGATTTGGGCTAACTTTCTGATATTTATTAAATGGGAGATTTTGGATATGGGTGTTATTGATACTAAATCCGGTAAATGATATATTTGGTATATGAACAATATTGACTCTTAAAATGCCCCCTAGGGCATGATGTGGTGGTAAGAGGCAAGGCGCTTTCCCAAGCAACGAGAGTTTGAAACCCATGCAGCGCATGCATGCGACATTCGAACAACTGGTGATGTTGGGGCACTATGTCAGGAGCCACCTCGCTTCCTGGATTTACTTGGTCCGTGGAATGTGAGGCTAGACTGCTTATCCAAGGATTAGTTAGCTCGTAAGATTCAGATACCTAATATAAAATAAATATATATTGACTCTTAAAACAGGTTGTAATTGACTTGCTTATTGTGAACATATGGACCGTAACTATACATGTTTAAGAGCCACTAGAGTAAACCATACACATTTAACAAGGGTCTCAAAGGCTCCCAATGTTATGATGATTAGATGAATGAACAGCACCTGCAAAAACAAAGGATGTTTTTTTATGCCCCTCATCCTAAACTTTTTGCTAATGAAGTGTTGTTTTACCTGTTTCAAAATTAATTCTTAAACTATCAGATAAAAGGAAAGTATATTTCACCCACTTTGTTATTATCAATCTACTCTGTATTTTGGTTACTTTAAACTGAAATTCTTTTCGAATGCTGTGACCCATATTCTCAAATCTCATATGGTTCTATCAGCTGTTGTCACGTCTTATATTTTGTTAAAGCCATTTATCTTTCATGAATATCCGCCATTGAATCTAGTTGATGAAAATTGTGTCTTTAAGGACTAAGGGCCGTGTTTCTAGTAACATTGTCTTTTGATTATTGACACCATACATTCTCAAAAGATATATTTGGCTGATATTAGATTTAATTGTTTTACATTTTTGTTCTTTATTATGGTTCTTTATTATGCCATTTTTATGGCTTTATTCTTTGGACTGTGATTATAGTGTTAACCAAAATCAGTTGATAGACAGTTTGGTTTTTAGACACCTAAGGGACACTTATGCATGAAACTCCAAGTTACAAGTTAAAACTCTTAAATGGATGTCCCTCATATGCTTACTATGGACTCAGAAAACTGATAGCTTTGATAATTGTTTTTTTATTGTAGTGAGCTGAAATTTTGCAGAGAACGTCTTCAAATTTTCTTTTATGATGTCTGAACACAATCCTTGTTTATGTCTAACATACTAAGTCCCATGACTATTGCTTTACAACAATCCTTCCCCCATCTGATCAAAAAGTAAACAATCTATGTCCCAACCAATTGGGTCTGCTACTTGGATATTATCTGAACTCCACGGAAGACTATACACCAATAATATTAAATTATATATTACATTTTTAAATTAATTATGTTCGGTGACCTTAATGTTAAATGATTGAAAATGTTTTTGTAGGAAGTATGAGATATTGTAGTGTTTTTTTCTCTCTTTTCTTTTTCATGGTATAGTGTGCAGATTTGTTTGCGAACATGAATTCCAAGTAGGCCTGATAAGGAGACATCCAATCATTTAAATTCATTATGCAGGAAATCTTGGGACTGGTGGAAAGAATAATGAAAGTTGTGAGAGCACCTCATGTTAAAGTCCCTGATAATTATCTTAAGCCCTCAGAAGTAAGAGTCCTGTATTTTTCATTTCTATGCACCACCGATTCTTATTCCTACGGTTTGCTTATAAATGCAGGAGCCGGAATATTTTCCTAACAGACAATGCAGCATTATATTTAACGGGAAGCAAATTGGGAATTTCGGAATTGTTCATCCTGAGGTACCGTGTAGACTACTGAATTCTGCAAAACTCAATACCATTTTAGGGGTTTTAGGTTACTAGGTTTCTTTTACCAAATTTTACATACTTAGACTACTTCAGGATGTTAAATAATAGTAGAATGTTTGTAGTATATAAGGTGATTAAATATCCTGGATTATGCTTTGTTAAACTGGTGTCGAAGCCACCGATTTCTACTCTTCTTCAATAACCTCTCATTTTCCAAACAAACTGCTGCGTTTAACATTTATAGAAAAGATTTTCAAAGAGAGAACTAAAAGATAATCCACTCTTGTTGATCTCTAGTTAATTTCTTGACACTGCATCTTTAATTTGTAATGGGTATTATGTCGCCATTTGTTTCATAGTCTGGTCCAAGCTCGGTCTGGATTTGCTGAATAATCATAATCGTATATCGATGAAAATATGTCAGTTAAGTCTTCCCTATCCTGAGGTTATTTAACTTGAAAAAAAAAGCTGATTGATGTAGCAACACGAATAGTTCGTTGTTATTAGCTGTATTACTATCTTCTCATGCATCAACAGATTGATTGTGCGATGCAGTATTTTCTATGTATTTCTTTGCAAGCTATGTTGTTCTTCGCTGATATTTGCAGGTTTTGAAGAAATTTGGCATTCCAGACCCTTGTTCTTTCATGGAGATCGATATCGAGTCATTGCTGTAGGGTTACAATCTTTTTCAAAGGCATACAGTGACTTGGTGATCATTTTTCAGTTAAGAGTTTGTTTTGATTTTATTCTAAATTACGATTAATTACATTCTGTTAAATTTTTGGATCATCAATGTCCTTTGGCACTTCTCTTGAATCCAGTTATTGTATTAAAAAAAATAGTATATGAAAAGGTAAATTATTAAATGAATATGTGAAATAAAAAAGTATTTTGTATGTGTTAAAGAAATATAAAATAATAAAAAATTCAAAATCTTATAAAAAACAATACAATATAAAAAATGATAAACTGCTCTTCTTCCAAGAAATTCAAAAATATTAATTTACTGAAATGCCATATGATATTTAATAATTATAAATATATTTTTTTTATTTACTTATTTCCTCCATTCTCGCAACGTCTGTTTCTAGCAATCGGATCCGTCCACGTGGTTACAGGCCATAGGCTTGATGCGCTAGGTTTGAGATTTGGGTCCTTGGAGCGGATCTTGGTGCCATCGCTTCTCCGTCGAAGTCCACGCCCTTTGTTTTCTTTTACCATCTCCATCAACGAGTTGAGGACTCCAGTCCATGGGCAGCTGTTAGAGTAGAGACGCGCCTTCACCGGCTCCCGTGGTTAAAGCGTCGCTTTCCTTCCCCTTTTGAATGCTACTCGGTGGTGATTGAACTCTTGTTGCGAGTTTCTCCCGTCATTCCTCTTCTCAATCGTGTTGCCACTGGAAGGAACTGGGGGATCAGGGCTGGAGTGCTCACTCGGGTGCCCGTCGGAGCGATTCTTTACTAAAGGTGTGATTTTTCTTCCTGTTCTTCTAGAAATTTTTTACTTTTGATGCGAATGGATTGATCTTGAGATTTGCCTGTTCATTTGAGGAAATGTTGTGGTTTCAATTGTCGATCTGAATGCTGTGGATGTTTGTCCGGACGAATAATGTCACGTGGGTTTGACAGGAGCGAATTGCCGGTTAGATTTTAGGCGACTTGTTAAACTAAGATCTGCCAATAATTGAGCTATTTGTTCTGAGGATTTGATTAAAGGTTGGATTGGGTTGGGAAACTGCAATGGAGGCCGACGGAGAGAAAGGGGTATGCCTGTTATCCAAAGAAATAGTTCTTTTGTTTGTTCCTTATGCTGACATGTGCCTTGTTTAAAGGTTAAAGTCTCTATATTTAGATTCGGAGTGTCATTTTCCTTGCTAGTGATGTTGATGTTCCATTTACCGTTGACTGGATGCAGAAACCTGCGAAGCACTCTGGTGGGCATGTGTGCCAAATTTGTGGTGATGGTGTGGGCACTACGGTGGATGGTGATCTATTTGTTGCCTGCGACATTTGTGGGTTTCCTGTCTGCAGGCCTTGCTATGAGTATGAGAGGAAGGATGGGAAACAGTCTTGCCCCCAGTGCAAGACCAAGTACAAGAGACACAAAGGTTTTGCCTTGGATCTGAAATGATCCCAGTCATATGTCTTAAAGTTTGTTCTGAATCTTATTTGAAGTGCTTCAATGTTATTCAAATCTTCGTAAAGTAAGACTCTTAGTTAGATTCATTTGTTATTACGTGTAGGAAGCCCTCCTATTCATGGAGAGGAGAATGAGGATGCTGATGTTGATGATGTGAGAGAATTCAATTATCCAACTGTAAATCAGGATCAGAAGCCAAAGACTGCTGAACGCATGTTGGGTTGGAAGCATGAGCAAGGGGAAGATATTGGTCCAAAATATGATAGTGGAGAAATCCCTCAGAATCACATTCCCTTGCTCACTCATAGGCAGGGGGTATGCCTTTATTATTTAGTTATTTTATTTCTCAATTCCCCTTGAGTGAGAAAATGCCTAACAATTTTTTTACGTTATCTTCTTGTAGCTCTCAGGGGAAATTCCAATGCAATCACCTGATCATATGATGTCCTCTGGAGGTGGAAAACATGTTCATTCTCTACCTTTCCGGTCGCGTAGGTGGCTTAACTTTGTTTTTATGGTTATCACTTTAAGTTGGTTTTGTTCTTATACACAGCTATTGTGGATTTTATATGTTCTAATTATTATCCTACCGTGATCAGCTAACACATCCAGAGAATTTGGCAATGTTGCCTGGAAAGAGAGAGTTGACGGATGGAAGATGAAGCAGGACAAAAATGGTTTGGCAATGACCAATGGTACTAGTCACCCTCCTTCTGAAGGCAGGGGAGTTGGGGATATTGATGCATATACTGATTATAATATGGATGATGCTTTATTGTGAGTTTTTCCCCTTTCAATCTCTTTAGTTTTTCATGCATAACATTTTATCTTTTTCTTTCAATTAAATTTTCTAGGCTACCAACTTGATACCTCAAGTGTTTAGGCATTTGTATGGAATTCCCGCATGTATAGGGATTGATCCCCCATGTAGACCTTAAAAAAAAGTACTAATGCATTGATGTTTTTCCATTTATTTGTTTCTTAGTAATAATCAGCAGTAATCCTCTTAAAGGCCATAATTCATAATAGTTAATTGAACGAACATTTGTCTAGTGATGTTTGCTCTTTAAGTGCATTTTCCCTGCTATAAAATACCTGTTTATTTAAATGTCTCACTTTTCCTTATGATTAATGCACGTTAATATCAGGATGAAAGGCAAAGATATTTCCTCTGGCGGAATGCAATATCTAGTCACTGCAAAGTTCAATTTTCCTGTCTCTTGAGCATGCAAACTTGTATAACTATCTTATATAATTAGGGTAAAATGCTAAGATCTAGCTCAAACATTTTTTTTTGATTTAGCCTAAACTTTAAAAATACTGATCTTGTCCAAACTTTCACATTTTAAACAAATATAACCTTCTATTGAGCTTACGCTTGTCCAAACCTTAATTTTTTAGTATGCAACTTGATTGTTTATAGTTTTAATCATTTTGTAGGCTTAACCATCTTTTAATCAACATATCATCTAAATTTATTGAATTTAACCTACTAAACTTAAGTCTACCTACTCAAACCCTGCAGTCATCAAACGTAACAGTAAAGATCCATTAAATGAATTTGAACTGGATTGTTGATTACCATCCTAACCAACTAATTTCGATATAGTACAAGGCTAACTAAGCAACTGATTGCTAATGCTAACTTGGGCTAAATTGTTGGTAGATTTTTCATCAGATCAATAGTTCGCTTTCGATTAGTATTTTTTTGAAGCTGCATTAAATTCATTGGTAACTCTGTTCAAGCTAAAAATAACAAGTAGCCCTAAATTCTTTTATGAGGAATATACATCCATCTTATAACCACTCATTTCATGGAAAAACGTGTGGTTTCTTTACTGATTTAGGTGTTTCAACTTTTGATCAATATCTACTTCTAGCATTATCCCCATGCAAAATCACTTTTTCAGCATAGAACAACAATTACACCTTGGCTTTCTAAACTACTGCAAAAAATGTTTGATTTATTGGAGCTCTGAGGCCGTTTTGCCTTTCTAAAGTCTGTATATATGCCTTTCTCTGATATTCTAATTCGTATAACTACATTCAATTTAAAAGGCATTTTTCTTTTGACATCTTGGTGGTAGTCTCTAGTCCTATAGATGAGCTCTTCTTTGTCTCATTCTTCCATCTTCTTTATTTGTAGAAATTAGTATGAAGCTCTTTGGAAATGAAGCAATCGGGTGTCTTTATATCTGAAGTTGGACAATTTAACTCATTTTATTTTATTGTTTACAAGCTGAAAGGATGCTTTCATCACTTCATTCATAGCTGACAGCTCTGTAGAATTTCCAGTTGCCCAATTGAATGTTTTAATTATTCTAAGATGTTCTCTCTCTTTGTTTGGACTTTTACTGTATAATTCTCATTTTAACTGTAAGTTCTCATTATTTTGTAATGCAGAAATGATGAAACCCGTCAGCCTCTTTCTAGGAAAGTACCAATTTCATCTTCGAAGATAAATCCATACAGGATGGTTATTGTGTTACGTCTTGTTATACTCTGTGTTTTCCTCCATTATCGAATCACAAATCCTGTCCGCAATGCATATGCTTTATGGCTATTATCTGTAATATGTGAGATATGTTTTGCTATTTCTTGGATATTAGATCAATTCCTCAAGTGGTTCCCTGTGAATCGGGAAACTTATCTTGACAGACTGTCCATAAGGTAACCAGTGCTTTTCTCAAAATTATTCTCTTGCTCTAAATTCTGTAACATAATTGTTTGGGCTGGTTATTGACTAACTTTCACTTCAAAAAAAAAAAAAAAAGATATGACAGAGAAGGTGAACCATCAGAGCTGGCTGCTGTTGACATTTTTGTCAGTACAGTTGATCCTCTAAAAGAGCCTCCTCTCGTCACAGCCAACACTGTATTATCAATTTTGGCTGTAGACTACCCTGTTGATGAGGTCTCTTGCTATGTTTCTGATGATGGTGCCGCTATGCTCACATTTGAAGCACTCTCTGAAACTTCAGAGTTTGGAAGGAAATGGGTTCCTTTCTGTAAGAAATACAGCATTGAGCCTCGGGCTCCTGAATGGTATTTCTCACAGAAGATTGATTACCTCAAGGATAAAGTTCAACCTTCATTTGTGAAAGACCGCAGAGCAATGAAGGTCTGTCTTGTATACCTTTAACTGACGTATACTCTCATGCCTTTTTATGTCTTCTAATCAAACATTTTATTCAATACAGAGGGAATATGAAGAATTTAAAATCCGTATCAATGGCCTTGTTGCAAAAGCACAAAAAGTTCCTGATGAAGGGTGGATCATGCAGGATGGCACCCCATGGCCTGGGAATAACACTAGAGATCACCCTGGAATGATCCAGGTTGCTAGATTTGTGTTATTAGTAGCTTTTAAGGAACTAATAAATGAAAATTAGAAATATTTCTAGTTTAAAATAACATTTTTATATTCATTATGCTTAATAATCTAAAAATTAGCAACAGATATCCATTTGATCTCTTAAACTTTTAAAATGATTACTGTTACTGCATGGCATTATCTCAAGGTTCAAGATAAATGCTGTTCGTAATCAATTTTGAATGATTTTTAGGTGTTCTTGGGTCATAGTGGAGGGCTTGACACTGAAGGCAATGAACTTCCCCGTTTAGTCTATGTATCACGTGAGAAACGTCCAGGTTTCCAACATCACAAAAAGGCTGGTGCTATGAATGCTCTTGTAAGAACTTAAATGCACAATTTAGTATATCTCGGCTAACTGAGTATTTACTTAACACTACGAAAATAATATTTTACTTAGCTGAGGAACATCTCCTGTTTGCTAATGTCTTTAAACTCATTCACAGGTACGTGTGTCAGCAGTCCTTACTAATGGACCTTTCATGTTGAATCTTGATTGTGATCATTACATAAACAATAGCAAGGCTTTGAGAGAAGCAATGTGCTTCCTTATGGATCCAAATCTTGGTAGGCAAGTTTGTTATGTACAATTCCCTCAGAGGTTTGATGGTATCGACAAGAATGATCGATATGCCAATCGTAATACTGTGTTTTTCGATGTAAGTACATATATGTTACCAAGCTTCCAATTTTATTTCTTTAAGTATGGCTCTAGTATATGATTTATTGTCCTTTGACTGACATTTTCTACTGCTCATTATAGATTAATTTGAGAGGTCTCGATGGTATCCAAGGTCCTGTTTATGTTGGTACTGGTTGTGTCTTCAACCGAACAGCTTTGTATGGTTATGAGCCTCCTGTCAAGAATAAGAACAAATCGAAGACCTCTTTTTGCTGCGGAGGCTCCCGTGAAAAGAAATCTAAATCAAGCAAAAAAAAATCAGAAAAGAAAAGGTCAAACTCGCATATGGATACTACTGTGCCAATATTTAATCTTGAAGATATAGAAGAGGGAGTTGAAGGTATGTTTTTTTAGCTTTCAAAAAATATACTGTGCCTCTGCATCACTTCCAAGTCATTAGAGAATATCCTAACTCAGTTAATTGAATTCAGTAGATCTCCCTATTATAATGAAATAGAATCATAATCGGGATACTTTTCATCTTCTAACGAAAACGTTTTTATCATTCCTTTTTGGGGAATAAATAGGTGTTGGCTTTGATGATCAAAAGTCATTGCTGATGTCACAAATGAGTCTGGAGAAAAGGTTTGGCCAATCAGCTGTCTTTGTTGCCTCAACATTGATGGAACAAGGCGGTGTTCCTCAGTCTGCAACTCCTGAGTCTCTTTTGAAAGAAGCCATCCATGTCATCAGCTGTGGTTATGAGGATAAGACAGAATGGGGAACTGAGGTATGCAAATAGCCACATTGCTTATTCTTCTTATTTTATACTGAGGTGCCTGTTGGCTGAAGTTTATATTCACTGGTCTATGTAATGCAGCATTCGTAATGGGATTTCGAATTGGCTTCTTACCTCTATTTACCGTTGTAAAGTATCTCATTTTCATAGCGGGAACAACTAATGTTATCAGTGCGCATTTGCTGATTGTTAGGATGTAGAACTTGCCATGAACAAACTGTGATTCTATCTTCCAGAAATTTCTACATTAAACAAACTGGTATATATATTGCAACATTGTACTATCAGCAGAGGCTCCACCCAATATAGATTTTACTTAGCTTAGCACACTCATAATGCAATCTTATAATAGCTAAAGTTGAGTATTGTTACAATCACAATATTTTCTGATATTTCCAATCCAGGACTCCAACAGACCTGTAATAGTGTTTGCTATCGATGCGCTTTAGTCTCTACCGTATTGGTAGTCTCTCAAACATCAAACTCTGCTCTGGTGATCTGGTTGTTCATATTTTTTTCATCTTTTATTCTCTTATCTATTTGTTTGTTACTGGTATCGGATTCACTGTTTGATTAAGTTTTGCTCCACAAGAGGATTGTTATATATTACCTGCAGCTACATGCCCTAACATGCATTAATGTTTATATGACATTGTCCGTTCCCGAATTTAGTTGTTGAATTCTCAGTAGAACTCGTCTGCTGCTGCAGATTGGATGGATTTATGGTTCCGTGACAGAGGATATTCTTACTGGATTCAAGATGCATGCTCGCGGTTGGAAATCGATCTACTGCATGCCCAAGCGCCCAGCGTTCAAAGGTTCTGCTCCTATCAATCTTTCAGATCGTCTGAACCAAGTGCTACGATGGGCCTTGGGGTCTGTTGAGATTCTCTTCAGCCGTCATTGCCCAATATGGTACGGTTACGGAGGACGATTGAAGTTCTTGGAAAGATTTGC
>JBAMIB010000119.1:990484-1004794 GCA_037177415.1 Kaempferia rotunda | reverse complement strand
CAGGTCACATCGCTTGCCTAATAACTTGGCCCGATGTTGTCATTGTTGTGTCATGTCACCTGTGCAATTTGTCCAAACATGTTCATTGTTAGGTCACGTCATATGTGGAAAAAAAAGTGAAGATGAAACTTACATTATAAATATATCCGGTCTCTTAAGCAGCATATATCTCATCCATTCGATTATCTCAAAGAATGGATATCAACAATGAAGGTTCATCAAATTTATCATCTTCAAGCTCTGATGATGATAACTATGTGGAAATGTTTGCAACGCAGTTTGGCTCAACGCAACAACTGATCTCTCAGGTGATTTCTACCAATAGTCAAATTATCTTGAATCATCTCAATGAAGAAAACAACCAACGCATGCTTCGAGGCTCAATTCCTGGTCACAACGTGATCAATCGTAATCGTGAAGTTGCTGATCGTAATCTATTCAATGATTATTTTGCCGAAAATGCCTTGTATAATGATGCAATGTTTAGAAGAAGATTCCGAATGGGGCGACATTTATTTATGCGTATCCATGATGCTGTTAGTAATCATGACAACTATTTTATACAGAAAAGAGATGGGCTTGGAAGACTTGGTTTATCCAGCTTACAAAAAGTAACAGCTGCATTTCGGATATTAGCATATGGTGTACCAGCAGATGCTACTGATGAGTACATTAAAATTGGAGAATCGACTGCCATTGAAAGTGTGAAACGATTTTGTCGTGCTGTGGTTGAAGTTTTTGGAGGACAGTACTTACGTTCTCCAAATGCTCATGATGTTGCTAGGCTACTCCAAATTGGTGAGCAACGTGGTTTTCCAGGTATGTTAGGTAGCCTAGATTGCATGCATTGGAGGTGGAAAAATTGTCCAACAGCATGGGCAGGACAATATTCTGGCCGTAGTGGAAAACCAACAATTATTCTGGAAGCTGTAGCTGATTATGATCTGTGGATCTGGCATGCGTATTTTGGGTTTCCTGGATCGAATAATGATATTAATGTGCTTGAGTCTTCTCATCTTTTTTCTAATCTTGCTCAAGGTATTACTACTCCTGCTCATTATGTCATTCAAGGAAAAGAGTATAACATGGGTTACTATTTAGCTGATGGTATCTATCCCAAATGGTCAACACTGGTTCAAACGATTCATGATCCCAGAGGTAGAAAGAATAAATTATTTGCAATGAAGCAAGAAGCATGTAGAAAGGATGTTGAGCGAGCATTTGGTGTGCTCCAATCACGCTTTGCAATTATTGCAGGACCTTCACGCTTTTGGCAGAAAAATATTTTGCATGATATACTGACATCATGTATTATTATGCATAATATGATAATCGAAGATGAACGTGATTTAAATACACCAATCGTGGAACACTTCGAAGTGCCAACTCCAGATGTTGATCCAGTAGGAGATGATCATACTCGGTTTGAAGATTTTTTAGCTCGCTACAGACAAATCAAAGATAAAGAAGCTCATATTGCTCTACGAAATGCATTAATTGAACATATATGGGAACAATATAGTAATTCCGAATGTTAAATTCCCATAATTAAAATGTATTTTTAATTAAGTGTCATTGTCTATTTTATATTAGTAATATATTTTATCCTAATTGTGTGTGATTTTATAATATATTTATGCCCGAATAGTTATGTATTAAATATTAAAAATAAAAATCATAATAATTATAAATATGAAAAATTAAAAATTAATTTTAAATATAATAATTATCATAAAAATAAATATTAAATTAATATGTATATCGATAATTAAATTATGAATATATGAATAAGAATAAATAGAATATTCTAAAGAATATTCCTTTTTGGTGTAAAATAGTGTGAATGGGTTGGAGTTGAAATAGTGTTTGGTGCTGAAATTACACCATTTTAGTGCGAAAATGACACCAAATTTAGTGCTATGGGTTGGAGATGGCCTTAGAGACTTAGACCAATACCTTTTTTTAGAGAATCTAACAAGGTTCAGAGCATACAGAACAGTCAGTCCTGCAAATTGATATCTTCATGAGGGTGTAAACAGTTGAAACAGTATGTAATTTTCTCTGCTGGCATCTATCATCTAGTGTGTCTTCGTCAAATAATTATTATACAACAACAACTCAACAACCGATCACAGGCAAATGGTGACCTCATTAACCTGTCCAAGTGACCACACCAAGCTACTTTTCCAGCACTTTGTGCGTGGAAAGAGCCCCAGAAATTAATGCTATTTGTGAGGTCAAAGGCCTTGTCTGACTGTTCATAAAAGTTTTCAAGTGACTGAACTTGTGCTGGCGTTGAATCATTGTTCCTTAGTATTTTAAACTTAATGTAAAAACTTATAACCAGAAAGATTGACTGAGTTATAATATATATTGTTTTTTTTTTTTCAATCATTGCCAGCGACATGGATCTCTAACTTCAAACATCAGAGTTGAAGCTTGGAGTACACTTCAGTGTACCTTCTTTTTAAAAAAAATGATATGATTCCTGCTCACATCTTTCCTTAAAAAAAAACAAATTAAATGCCATTAGTTTTTCCATCCTGCGGTATATATATAATTTTTTTATCATGCACATTCACTATGTAGTCGTGCATGGGCGACCCTCACCGGTTGAGACGCTCGGAAGCACTTTCGAGCACCCTGCCCCCAAAAATTAAAGCGGGGTGCCCAGAAGTGCTTCCGAACACCCGAACTCATGAGGGTCGCCCATACACACCCACGGAGTGAGTATGCAGGGTATATATAGAGAGAGAGATCAACCCTTTTAGCTTGGGCGACTGTGGGCGTCGTGCACGTATATGGGGGCTGAGACTTTCTCTTATGCGTGCCCGGAAGGTGCAAATTTAAGACCAGGATTGAACTAAACTACAGGTGACTCATATGTAAGCATGACTTGCACATGTCGAATGTCAGATAAGTCTTTTGGGTAAAATTTGCCCAAGTGACAGTAGCGTCCGGACACCTTCGTTCTTCAAAAATTCTTTCTCTTTGCGCATTTTGTTCACCAACATTAATTACATTTTCGTGATAGCGTTCGGGTACACATTTAATTGGCCATGACCAGCCAATGCTTGCTTGTTTATGTGATCTTCCCGTTGTACCTTGGGAAATTGACATCTAACGAAACTTCAAAGCATGGGCGGAGGTAACGAAACTATTTTAAAGAAATTACGTCGAACATAGACCTTGACATCTTTATTTTCACGACTTGGAGCTCAAGCAGCAACGACTCATTTGTCATTTGGGTGACTCTTCTGACTCGACTCGTCTTCCTCCCTACTTGGACTCGACGACTTTGCTACTCAATCAACTTGGTAGTCAGACGACGCAACGACGACTCGACAAGCTCGGCACTCGACGACTCAACAGCTCAGCCAACTTGGACTCAACAACTCACTCGAGCACTCAGCATCCTAACTCGGCAACCTGTTCGAGCGATACTCGACATCCCACTCGGACTTCGGAAGTCCTTTGGCTTCGTGTCACTCAGGAACATTGGCTTAATCTATTGACATCCCTTGCATGCTTGGGCAATCCAGTAACTCGGTCTAACTTTCCAAGCTGACAATTTAAGAGTATCAACTCAAGTTATCTTAATAGATAAAGTCTGAATTATTCTATGATATTAATTCAGCAAATTCTCAAATCTCCTATACTACTTTCAACAATATCAATGCGACCTTTTAGAAAAGAATGGATCTTATTTTGCATTGTAAAATATTTTTATGATTCGATCTTGAGTTTCGTTCCTCACTCCTAAACAAATATTCCTTTTCTAACGTACCTTGAAGTTTAGTGGTTGTGTTGGTGCTAAAAATTGAGATAGCAGTTTTAACTTTAGTTCCACCCACTAGAGAGCCATATGGCTATATATCCATCTAAATCTGTCTAGTGCCGGATGCCTACTCTCTTTATAGCCGTCCAATTACTCCTGGCGTACCTGATCAAATTATATCTTTAATATTATAAATAATACAAATTGAATCATTAAAAAATAGTTGTTTTATATTTGTATTTATAAATAATATATACGTAGCAACTAACGTTGGATTTATGTAATAAATTTATAACTAATATCCGAAAATAAAATGGATAATCGCCCGGCCGACAAGGAATATTCCGTGGAATCTCATCTGCGTCGACGTCATCCGGCACCGAGAAAGTATAGTAGGGCTAGCTGGCGGCCACGCTTGCTCCCTTTCCCAGTTGGCACGGCACATCGCACGTGGCCAGCCGCTCTACTTTACCGAAATGTCTCCGCGCTTCCTCCTTCACCCGCTTCTTTGTCCTCGCATCCATCGCAAGGGTACTCGAGTCATTTCCCCATGTCTGCGTCCGGCTGACGTGGCCAGAAATCGCCAACGTATGGAATATTCTCGCCTAGATCGTCGTATGGAAGGCTGGGAAATTATTAATTACTTGCCCGCCCACTCACTAATATTATTTACGTAATTACGTTTTTATTATTTACTCATTTTATAAAATTAAATATTTTGAAATATTTGTTTCTATATATAACAATATATTCACTCACCGACAAAAGAAACGATAAGTAATTTGTTCGCACTCAGCGCTTTCGTTAATTTATCTTAGAGTCAACATAAAAGAGATAAATCACAAAGGATATTAATCTGAACAGTGACTAGTACATAAGCGAGAGTAGACATTTAGTTTCGTCAGGATATAACCCTTAGGTCTTATGATAGTAATATTTTACACATTAATCATCAATCTATCCCGTGGAAATACCGACAATGAGAAGTGGGATAAGATCAGAGAAGAGAGAGGAGAGGGAAATGGGGGTAGAAGTTTGGGTACTTTTATCTTCGTCTGCTGCTCTGATACGAAGCACGGGCGTTTGGCGATGTTATAATCGTGGCGGTGCGAGAGGAGTCGGTGGCGGCATCTCAGTAGCCCTTCTAACGAACCGGCCTAATGCTCCGCCCCGGCGCGGTCGACCCAGTCGCAAACCGGTTCGGCTCCGCTCTGGTTCTCCGCAACGGGACGGGGACGGAGACGGACAAGGGCATGGAGAAGGACAAGCCCGACGACGGCGGTGGCGGTGGCGGTGGCGGCGGCATCCTCGGCTCCCCCGTCTCCCCACTTCGCCCGCGGGCTAACACCAGCAGCAGCTCTAGCTCCTCGGGATCCGCCCCCGGACGACCACTGCCGCCCGCCAGGTCCGAGGAGACTAACCCCACTGCTGCCGCGGACGGCGACAGGGTCTCCAAGACCTCCCACCGCCGCTCCGGATCCGGCCAATTGATTTTCTCCTCTCGGGCCGCCTTCGGCGGCGGGTGTAGTTCGGCGACCTCGCCGCTGACGAATGTGCTTCCCGCAGGCAACATCTGCCCATCGGGGAAGATCACGGGCATGGTGCCGAGAACCACGGCGGCGAGGAGCGACGTGCTCGGCTCGGGCACCGGGAACTATGGCCACGGAAGCATAATGCGCGGGGGGCGACCGGGCGGCGATGCAGCGACGGCGAGCCGGGGGGATCCGAGTGCGAAGAGAGCCGCGGCGAGGGTGGATCCGCAAGAGGTGACGAGGGCGGGGAATGAACAGTATAAGAGGGGGAACTATGGCGAGGCGTTGCTGTTATATGACAAGGCGGTGGCGATGTGCCCGGAAAATGCTGCCTGCCGGAGCAACCGAGCGGCGGCGCTGGCGGCTCTGGGGAGGTTGGGGGAGGCGGTGAAGGAGTGCGAGGAGGCAGTCCGGCTGGATCCATCGAGCTGCCGTGCGCACCATCGCCTCGCAAGTCTACACCTGCGGTGAGAATCATCTCTCCTCAAATGCATTCGAACATCTTCGATCGATGAGTTTTGATCTCTGTGCAAAATTTACCTTTTTTTTTTTGAATTAACCAACGATCTGCAATGATTTTGTGTTATCGGCGTCTGGTCATTGGATGAAAATCTATACACCAGTTCGTTGTGTAGATTGAACAAGGTAAAAAAAGTGAGGAGGTCATACTCATGCCTTGCTCATTTGCGTTTCTCTGATCTTACTACCTTCTCGGGCCTTGGCCTTTGTCTGCTATAGTTGGTGACTCTGTAAACGTCGTCCATGTTTCATGGCCCCCAAACATTGTCATTTTCAGTGACAGGCCACAGGATGGATTGTATTTTGTTTCTTTCCCACAATACTGTGAAACGCCCAAGATGTGCTGGATATTGCCACCTAGTTTATTCTTTCACGACTCTTCACTGAATACATGGTGTTGTCCAGTAGTCTCTTTTCTGCAATTACACTTGCTTATTATTCGTTGTAGGTTAGGGCAGATAGAGGATGCAAAACAGCACCTATTTTCAACAGGGGGCCAGCCAGAAACTAGAGAATTGCATAAGCTGCAAACACTGGAGAGGCATTTAGGCAAATGTGACGAAGCGAGAAAGGTTGGTGATTGGAAAAGTGCATTAAGGGAAGCTGACGCAGCAATTGCAGCAGGAGCAGATTCTTCTCCAACGGTATGTTCAAAGAAATAAAAATTGTGGATTTTCTCAAGAAACAATTGAGCAAAGAAGTCATATGTAATTGAAAATTTTCAGATAATGGCAGCAAAAGCAGAAGCCCATCTCCGGATTCATCAAATCGATGAAGCTGATTCAGTCTCTTCGAACTCGCTCAAATTTGAAAAATCTCCTTTTTACTCGGATGCCAAAATCTTTGGCATGCATTCAGGTTCCTACATCTACATGATTCGTGCACAAGTTGATATGTTCTTCGGAAGGTGAGCTGGAGTTTGTGTGTGTGTTTTTTTTTATATATATATAAAAGGATTCTTGAAACACGTTTGAGCAAAAAGTGGAAATTTTGCAGGTTTGAAAATGCAGTTGAATTAGCTGAAAAGGCTAAGAGGATGGATCCCAGAAATATGGAACTGACATTGATTTTTAACAATGTCAAGTCAGTTGCAAGAGCTCGAACTCAAGGGAATGAGCTCTTCAAGTCTGGAAATTTTGCAGAGGCCAGCGCAGCTTATGGTGAAGGGCTCAGGCTTAATCCTTCAAACCCAGTCCTCCTTTGCAATAGAGCCGCATGCCGGTCGAAGCTTGGACAGTGGGAGAAGTCTATCGAAGATTGCGACCGAGCCCTCAAAATCCAACCCCATTACATCAAGGCTCTTCTGCGTCGAGCTGACTCCAATGCCAAGGTGAAATCTTTTATCATCTGGACACTTCAAGATATGAATAATCCATTAAAAATTAATACAAAGAATTCGTTTCTCATCGTTTCTGTGCTCGGTAATCAGCTTGAGCGATGGTCTGAATCTGTAAAAGATTATGAACTTCTCAGCGAGAAAATTCAAGGAGATACTGAGGTGGCTGAAGCATTGTTTCATGCACAAGTCGCTCTGAAAAATTCAAAGGGTGGAGTCTCTAATTTGAAGTTTGGCAGCTACGCCGAGGTTACTAGTTTGAAGCAGTTCCAAGCTGCTATCAGCTTACCTGGTGAGATTTTTCCCCTCATCTTTCTCAGATCTGTGTTATCTTAACTTCCAGTTGCAGTTGCATACTTATTTCTCTAGCTAATTTACTTTAAATCAGAATATATCAAGTGGTCTTTGAATAGAGTTACTGTTATACAATATGCCTCAAGTTTTCGACACTGCAGGAACTTCTATCATTTACTTTATGGCAACATCCAATCTGCAATGTTCCCAGATTTCACCATCCGTTAATTCATTGTGCACCCGCTATCCATCTGCAAATTTTTTTAAGGTATCATCACCATCACTATTGGCCGACTCACGTAGTGGGATAAAATTTGATTGTTATTGTATCGTCACCTTCACTATTATCATACATTGATACACATCCAAATGCTCGCACTCATCTTCACCATATGTTTTCCCTACATGAACTGAAGGTCGACATCAATGAGAGTCCTGCTGTCGCCAAGTCTGAGAGCGTGAGGGCTGTGCCTACATTCAAGATCTACAAAAATGGGATAAGGGTAAAGGAGATGATCTGCCCCAGCCAACAAGTGTTGGAGCATTCTGTAGGGCACTATAGCTAGGGATAAGTTGAAGCACTAATTCCATAAATCCGTATAAATTTTCAGATCCCACCAGACCAGTTATGTATTCATTCATTGACTGGAGACAAGACTGAGTTCTGCTTTCCTTCCTATGATTAAGCCATGCAAATGTCTGTTAAGAGAAGATGTCCCAGTTCCTGCATAGGGCAAATAGTGTAATCCTCCGGGTTATTTTGTATAATGCACCGGGTTCTGAGGTCGAACAGATATTCTTTTAGTGTTTATACATTATATAGAGAGCATCTAAATCGGTATGGAGGTTGGGTTGAGATTGGTTTATCAATTCATTGTTTCACATTACAATCAATGTTCAATTTTGTTGCTGCCACTGTTGCAGGTGGAAGCTTACATGTGACTTCTGCTCAGTAGAATAAATGAATTGACAATATTCTCACTTACTCAATGCTTCAAACTTGAATTTACTACCGTCTATTAAATTTTGTGATAGAACGCTAGATCTTATGTTCCATTCCTATCTTTTTTTTTTTTTAAACATATATTGGACTGGATTTTTCAATCAATTTCTAGAAACTGATGGCATCATTCTGGTGGTCGATCCAATCCGTGACAACATGAGCTGTTTAGGTCTTGGTTTTAAATGGTATAGCTGCATCATGCATGCATCTCTTTATAAGTAAACAGCTGGGCTGATAGCAATGATATCTTATGCAAAAAAAATTTTGGACGTTGTTTTTTTTACGCAAATTGTTATTCATATCTAGCGGCAATTATATACATTTTTAAGATTAATTTTGAAAATCCTCAGATGCAAGAGATGAAGAGAGCATCAATAATTGTTCCTTTTTAGTGACTGTTTATTCCGTGTCTCTAGAGTCTAGACTAACTGAAGATATTGAAATAAAGAGTACAATGTTTTCTATTGGCTTAAAATCTTAAAAACGATGATCATTCAATTAAGTTATAAACATAATTATATACAATATTCTTTTTCACAAAGGTTCCTTTAACTACACCAAGTATTCTTGGTAATGAAAATGATTGCATTGAATAGTATATCACTGATGAGTTAGGTAGTAGTATTTAAGAGGAGTTTAAACGTAAATGAAATAATATCCAAAATATAAATGAAAGAATGGAACAGAAGAGGACTAGAAATTACGGACAAGAACTAGAAATTACGGATAAGAAGATCTGAACTGATATCTATGGTATGAACGAAACCCACCTATAAACATAATAAATTAATTTAACATTTAAACTTAAACTTAATAGACGTAAACATAAACTAATTAATAATGTATTTATAAACATAAGTTAAACTTAATAATCTTAAAATCTAAATCTAAATTAATTAATAATAAATTTAAACTTAATTAATTAGATTAATAAACTTAAACAATAAACTTAATTTAATCAATAACAAATTTATATTTTAAACATAATAAACAAAAACTTAATTAATAAGCTTAATTAATTAAATTCGACTCAAAATAAAAAATAAAAAAATAATTAAACTTAAGACTAGAATAATCAACTAAACACTTAAGGTAAACTTTAATCAAATTAAAGCCAATTAAATCAATAAACTAATTAAAACTTAACTAAATTAATTGAACCTAATTATACTTAACTTAAAGGTTAATATAAAATTAACTTAAATTAAAAATTAGCCACAAACAATAAATCAAACCTAATTAAACACGAATTAAAATTAAAACTTAACCTTAAATCTTTTCAAACTAATTAAAAACTTATTAAATTAATAACTCAATTAAACTTAAAACTTAAATAATCAAATTTAATAATTAAACTTCATGAATTTAAAACTTAATTAAACTTAATTTCAAAATTTATTTTCAAAACTATGCATTTCATGAATACTTGAACTCTTAGAAAAACACCAAGTTCGGGGGAGGCCGGCAACAAAAATTATCCTTTTTAAAATTTCAAAATTATCTTTTTCAAATTCAAGTCTTTCAAAACTTATAATTTCAAAATTTCTTTGAAAATTGTGAATTTTCAAACTTATACTTTCAAAATATTTTAAATTTTAAAACCTTATTTTTTAAAAAAAAAATCTTCTTTCACAGCTACCTTGTTAAAATTAAGGATTTCAAAATTATTTCTCAAAATTTATCCTTTTGAAAATTCTAGAGTTGAAAATTATTTTCATAATCTATCTTTTTGAAAATTCATTAAATTTCAAAATCAATTTTACTAGTTTTTGCGATGACCCCTATTTTTGATGTGTCAAAGGGGAAGAGATAACATATTCAGGGGGAGAGATAGTTTGAGAGAGTTAGGTAGAAAACTAAATAATTACTTATTAGATGCAATTTTAACTTAACTGTGAACCTAGATTGCCAAACATTAAAAAGGAAAAAATTGTTGATGCAGGTTGCAATAGAATCAAACCTGAGTTTTGATATTGTCAAAGGTTCAAGTTAAGTCTTGTTATGATCTAATGAGCTGCTTGAGTGTGCAGACTGTTTACTCACCGGGAAAACCCTAGTCGTGGCTAGGCAAAGACTTAGCGATCGTGGAAGCCAAGCAGGAATTCTAGGTGGGTCGCAGACCCTACACATGGCGACAAAAAGTCTAGATAGGTCGAGCACCCGATATCTGGCAAAGGAATCCCTAGTGAGCCAATCCGGTGCTAAGCAGGAAAGTCCAAACAGATCGAGACAACTCGATGTTTGGCAGGTAAAGTTGACGTAAGCAACTAGAGTGAAGCGATGGGGATGTCATGTCCCTGAAAGGGACAAACCCTAGGTCGTTGATCCAACTGAAGAAATTAAGAAGGTTTCCAAGTTGAGATTAAGGTAGGTCCTATTGTCTTATATTACTCATGCATATACTATATTATTATGTTAACTTTGTGGTGCAGATATGCTATATATTGTGATAACTTTGTTTTATAAATTTTATCATTTTGGAGGGATCGGTCGACCGAACCCACTGAGCTGGCATAGTGAACAAACTGCGTAAAAACAATTCAAATTTTGGAGGGATCGGTCGACTGAACCTGGTTATCAGTCAACTTAACCCACAATAGAAACAAGATTGGCCGATTCAATCTCGCAGTTGAAAGGAAACTCAGAGATCGATCAACCGAACAGCAGGTTTGGTCGACCGATCATTTAATAGAAGTTAATACGCGAAGATTAGATTGAAGGAAACAAGGAAGTATCAGAAGATCGGTTGATCGAACAACGGATTCAGCCGACCGAACATTAAATGACAGTTAATGCACGAAGATCGGATCTCGGCAATAAGGGAAAGCGATGAGATCGGTCGATCGATAGGGAGTTCAGTCGATCGATAGGGAGTTCAGCCGACCGATAGGGAGTTCAGTCGACCGATAGGGAGTTCAGTCGACCGAACAGCTTTTCGGTCGACCAAACGAGGCTTTTATATACACCTCAAGTTCAGAGCTTCGACACAACATTTTCCACAACGAAACACTGCACTACTCTGATCTTCTCGTCATCTATGCTGCTGCGAATTGTACAAGCTCCTGCACCGAAAGCTCTCCGACACGACCGCTTCACCATTTATCTTTAACGTCGATATATCTTGTTTAGAGCTTGCATTATTATTGTTTTTTATACTTGTAACTGTACTCATATTGCGATATATTGGATTACCTATCGGTGCGATTAAGGATCAGTCGACATAGGTTCCGAACTAAATAAAATCAAACTTGTCTTTGTATGGTCTTTCTCTATTTTCCGCTACCGCTTTGATAATTGTTTTACGATTCAAATGAAAAAATTTTACGATCGATATTCACCCCTTGTATCAGTATACCGATCCATCAGATAATATTATTCCTTAGTCTAAAATCTCTCTTATATACTCGTATATTTCCTCTCAGTATGGTTACAAATCACAATATACATGGTAAAAAAAATGATTGAAAGAAATAATCAATTGCAGACTGATTTGTGAGGATTTGTATAACTGATTATTATGATGGTAGATGTCAAGGGATTGACATCTTCACAGCTATAAACACCTCTCCCCTTTTCAATCTATAAAACCTAAACCCAAATACACTCATTGGTATTTGATTGTTGACTTGCTAGAAGGAAGGTTTACAAGGCCATGTGTCATTCTTCTCGAGAGAGATAAGCTCCTCTATCATAACCTATTACATTAAGAACTAGAAGCAGCTTCAAGGTATGCGAGAGGTTGAAAAAAAGGTAAAATGGATGGCAAATGATAATAATAGTATTGAAAGTCTTGAAGATAAGTAGGAGGTTTACCACGAATTGATTGCATCGAGCAGCGATGTGCGGGATTATCATGTGGGAACTTAAAGGAATAGTTCTCTGCCTTGGCCAATTGAATCAATATTGATTTTAATGGTTCTTGGTATTGTATAGTAGATTGAAAGAAGTGTAAGCAAGTTAGGAAGTTGTTGTCAAGGTAACAAGAATGAACCATTTCCAAGAAAGCAATATGTTGAGACATGTTGGGTTTGTTTGCTTGAGGATCACAACAACTATACCCTTTTTGATGAGTGTCATATCCCAAGAATACACAGAATTCATTGCTTCATTCCAAAAAATTTAAGGAAGAAGTCAGCATCGAGGAATTGCACATGTTCAAATTAGGAGTTTTGGATCCATAGATTTAGAGCTAACTAAACCTAATATTGAATTGTATGTGAATTTGGAAAGGTTTGGCACTTAAATAACCACTTTAGTTGAAAGTGGGTCAACCAAACATTTGAAGTTTTTCAACTAAAGCTTCTTATTTGGTCAACTTAGTTAATTGGATTGTCCAAACAATTTTGTTTAGGTTTCCATATAACCATGCCAAAGAGTTATTCTAAATCTAAATAATGGATAAATCTGAATAATGTATAATCAGAATTACATACAATAATTATGTATATAGCATTTCATGGCAACTATATGACTTTATATTAATCATAGGACTTACTAAAAGGATGTATGGGTATTAAGTGTTAACTAGTGCGAATCCTAGGATTTACACTTTCTATTTGGTTATTTCCTTCTACTGTGATCAATCAGTGCAATCTGAGTTACTGAAATTATTACCATGGGTGAGAAAAAAATTACAAAGATGAAATAAAATGAAACATCATGTTGGTCAGATTAAGAAGCAATGTTACTTGAACTTTTTAATGGTTTGTGGCCAATCATGTTTTTGATTTCTCCAAAACCTCGGAGCAAATGCAATCAACTTAACAAATGTGTCAGTTCAAGTACTTTGAGGCCAATTACTACGAAGTGTGTACATATCTGACATAATGCTAAGATGAAAAATAGTAATCTCTTCCTTTGGTATGTTGTCGACAAGGTTCAACTACATTGAATGTTAGAATTGTTGTATGAATGCACGACAATGCAATCCAATTTGATTAAAGGGAGTACTGGAACTAACCAGGGAAATCAATGGCCGACCACATCGCCAGGCTCCCATGAATTGCCCCAGCTCACTTTCCTGATTGATCAGCAGAACGAGAACACTTGACATTGCCCTTTAAGATTTAACAAATTGGAGGAAATTTTTTATTCGAAAGACACAGAATCCATGTTAGTTTGATCCACGAAAAGAAGGCAAAAAATCGGAAGAATTAGAAAGTTTTGAGAAGTACCTCCATCTGGAAGACCGACACGTTCCAGAACAATTGTTGTCACAGAAACGAACAAAGAAACAACTATTTAGCAATTTCCCCAAATGATGCAGCACGATTAAGTACGCAGAGAAAGTTTGAGAAGATCACCTCTCTGTAGAGCTGCAAGTAGAGTTTGAGAGGATCGACGTACTCCTCGAAGCCGAGCGTCCCCATGGCCCAAAGAAGATCATCGCCGTTGATCGTCTTCCTCTTTTCCCGCTGAGACTTATCGTTCGCCCTGCGCCGAAAACCCACAGGCGGTAAAGATACTCATCAACCGGGAGAAGAGGAGAAGGTGGAGCATGGTCGACTCGGCTTACTCGCTGGTGACGTAACTGATGAACTCGGAGACGCACTCCCGAACTGACTCCTTGGCATCCTTGGCGATTTTGACGTTCTCGGGGACGGCCTTCCTCATGATTCGACCGATGTTGGCGATGGGGAGGAAGCGGTCCTGCTCCCGCGCACTTCCGCCGCCGCGTTCGCCAGAGTTTCCGCTCTCCGGCGAACCAGGGGCCCCGGATTCCGCCATGGAGGCGAAGGGTGCAAACCCTAATCCTGGTCGACATTGGTGAAAGGAGGAAGTGAAGGTGCGAACAAAAGAGAAAATCGCAACAGTAACACGCAGGATGAGAAAGTAAGAGAACGACAGA
>JBAMIB010000119.1:977040-989715 GCA_037177415.1 Kaempferia rotunda | reverse complement strand
TGGTTTTAAGCATGTCATATAATATCAGATAGATAGATAGATAGATAGTAAATATGAATACAAAATACTTGTCCTACATGGCATATGCGCAAAGAATCCCGAGTGGCTCCTTTTCCCGAGCGGATATTTTTTTTATTCTTTTTCACGTGGCATATGCGCAATATCGCCACATGATTAAGCCACTTTCTTTATGCAAGTCATGCAGTGTGAACGTTTCAGAAGATGTTTCAGGATAAAAATTTCTCTTCCCCAGCAACAACACAAATTTATAAACATTACAAACAAATACTTATCGAGTCATATCAGTATCACATGGAACAATGAAAAAAAAAACCAAAATGGATTTCTGTTTGGTTTTAAGCATGTCATATAATATCAGATAGATAGATAGATAGATAGTAAATATGAATACAAAATACTTGTCCTACCATTAAACAATGTGCATCAATCATTTGCTCAAGATCTGCCAGATTTTATCCATCTCGTCCGGATTGGGTGGTGGTTGCTACCTGCATTTCTTGGCATACTACTCATCGATATTTCACTGACTTGGGTTCACTTTAGCGAATCGACCCTTGATTCTCGGCCTGCTATCAGCTCGTATCTTCCGTGATTCATATCTTATTAGTTTATCATATCTGCTTAGTTAGAGAAGATAGAGAAATCAGCAGAGGCAGAAAGTTACAGTTCAGACTCTCTGATATCAACAAGACAGACTAGATGAAGTTTCAGCCATC
Source organism: Kaempferia rotunda (assembly GCA_037177415.1). Taxonomy (NCBI): domain Eukaryota; kingdom Viridiplantae; phylum Streptophyta; class Magnoliopsida; order Zingiberales; family Zingiberaceae; genus Kaempferia; species Kaempferia rotunda. The sequence goes on along the minus strand of JBAMIB010000119.1, from coordinate 988,978 downwards.
CATTCGATAAAGAAGATAGCTTAATTCTTACCTGCGTGTCTTCCTCTTCTCTTTGTACCGTGAGATCACCGAGTTTCGGTCTGGGCAAGCTAAAAGTTGCATTGTATCTTTAGGGCCTGAATCTTCATTAGAATGGACTGTATCAGTGGCACGATATGGACATGCATCGACTTCAATAGCCCCATTCAGAGATTTCAAATTTACAATAGAAGAGCTTCCATTATATTCCCCACAAGGATTCAACAAATCCAGTGTACTCAAGACTTCTTGACCTTCATCGGCTTGATTGCACTCGGGAATAATGTTCTGCACTTAGAAAAAGTTTCTAACATCTCAGTTCTTTCTTTCCCCCAAAAAAGAGAAGTTTCTTTTGCAAATCCACTGTAACTACAATTCTAATTTCATTTTCTTGTTCAAGTACTCTAAGAATGAAAATTTATCAGCTAGCAGGATACACTGCTTCAAATGGATCTTAGAAAAACTCACCAACGAGATTGTGGATTCTGAGTAATTTCAGTAAAAATTGAGCTGATGGTTGTGAGCACTGCAGTTTACTTAATAAAAATAACACAATTATTGACAAACAACGTTAAAAGTAACACAATTGAACTGTAAATCTGCCTACCTAAGAGGTAAACTTGTGAGGTCTAAATGTAAAAGAGCATCAATGGCAATCTAAATTATACAATAGACGCTAATAATTTTTAACTAATTAGTTTTAACATGGTATTGCAAATAGATCAACTTGAGATGTCTACCTGAGAGGTCTAAATGTAAAAGAACAAATGATCATTTATATAAAAATAGAATGAACTCTAATTCCCCCAAAACATGCTAGCTTAAGCTACGGGCATGCCTTCCTCAGTTTCAACCACTATATAGGGTCTTGAGGGTGTAATTAAAGGATCCTAGATCCTCTTGCTAGGGCATATTAATTGTGGGCACTATCCTTGTCTTCTGTATATTTGCCTACTTGTCTATTGCAGTGCTGTAAAATGAAAATTTTGGCTGAACATTGCACCGTATATTTGCCTACTTGTGTAACTCACATTGTAGGAATTTGACATCTAACATGATTCTATAGCTAGGTAATGCCTCGCATCAATTATGGTTCCTAGAGAATTATAGGAGCTAAGAATTTTGGCGGACTATAATTTTCAGAATTATAGTGGACGTATCAATTTTTTACAATTCCTATCCCAAAAGGATGATCATCATATCAAGTTTATAACTTTGAGTTTAGTGGTTCCTAGAGGTGTCCAATGGGGTCCCATAATCTTCTATTAACACAAGATATCCATGAACTTTAAACAGAGGATAGAATGTATTCATTTCCCTTTTTTTTGCTAACTTGTTTGTGTGCCCTTGCTAGCATAAACCCAAGTAGTGAAGACGGGTCAATAAATCGAGGTTTTGTTATGGTGAATGTATGAGCTACTAGGCTAGCAGTTCTATGTTAAGAGGATAATCCACAGGTTTGCAACTCTCAAACCTACTTAAAAGATGAAATTAATTACAATAAAAAAACAGTGTATAATTAGAACAACTTTACTTACCAATCTTTTGATAATGATGCTTGCTACATGTATGTTATTGTATTCCTACAACTATTTTCTCTAGTTGACATCTATTTGATTTTTGCCTCTAGATTTACTTGAGGCAATTAGTAAGTGTGTTAAATCAACAAGTTAAGTGATTACTTTAGCACCATGAGTTCTTGGGCGGTTCTTTGTTGGCCTTCTTGTGTGGTTTTCATTTTTTGCATTTTACAATTTTTAGTGTTGTGTTAGTTAATGTCTTTAACGGTCTCGATGTATACATCAATATACTTAGACTAATAAAATATGCTTGTTTGAGTTTCTTCTATATTCTCTGATGAGTAGCTATCGGTTGTGCAAATGAATGCATTTAATAACACCATTCTTCTATATTCCAAAATGCTCAGGTGCTTAAAAGACTCCAAGGACAATGATTGAAACTTTAATTCACGCTCTTTATAATTTACTCTCTAGTCTTTCATTGAAATTCTTAGAAAGAGAAAATTATTCAAGAGCAAAACTATTAGTTAGGTGTTGTAGAGGTTTTATCTCATTGCGTCTTTTAAAGGGGTGATTCACAATGGATTTGTGGGGCTGATGCACCAAACGCATCATAGGCTGTGGAGTAAAAGTACCAAACCGCATAAAATTGTATTTTGCGATCCATATATTTGACACAAACGAAATACATATAAGCACTCATGACACTAACATCATCGTCCTCTTTGTGTTTTGTGCAACGTTCAAATGATTCAAGCTCACTGAAGGGCTAAAGAAAATAGAATCAAAGGATAATAAAGAAAATAGAAAATAGACAAAGGATCAACAAAAAATATAAATAAAATCAAAGGGCAAAAGAAATTGTGAAGGGGTATAAAGAGCAATTGAAGGTAAGAATCTATATTGGATAAAAAAATAGTAATAGAATATTAGTAAAGAATACCAATCAATACTATTTCTTTTACCTATTTTAGAATCCGTTTTAGATATGGATCAAATTTTTGTTTGGTGACATAGTCAAGTGGTAAGGCAAAATTGGTATTGCTCTATCAAAGTTTGGTCTAGACCGCTAGGTTGCTTAGATGATTAAAATCGTACTACGAGGTAGTGGTTCACCTGGTTCACCAAACTTAAGATTGTTGGGATGGCATGGCTCGATCAAAAGAACGAACATTTTAAATTTTTATTTATCCTCCTGATCAAGCTTTCTGCAGATTAAATCAAACAACATATATACATAAGTTAGCAGGACATACAATCCTCTTGATAAGTTCAATCCACAAGTGTCAAAGTATGTTGATCCTGAAAAAAAGAAGAAAAAAAACGTAACAATTTCAAGTCTAAAACGAGTTGCACTCATTTGTTTGAGAATTTCCACAAAAACTAGGTAGCTACCAAATGGATGCTCACAGCGAGTCACATCCGGTGTTTTGTTCCTCAACTTGTACAGCTGCTGAAAAAGGCCCTTGTCAAACTCCTCTCTCTTGGGCGCAATCAAAGGTCGTCTTCATTGCCACACTTTCTCCCTTTAAGCCAAATCAGATGCTACCCTTCTAATTCCTCCTTCAATTCAAAGTCACTTCCATCTTCACACCTATATCATTGTTGCCTTCCCCTAAAATCTTTAAACTAGTTGCATTCATTTTGTACGAGAAGTTCCACATAGACTAGGTAGCTACCAAATGGATTCTCACAGCAAATCACATCGAGTGAGCTGCTCCTCAATTTGTATAACTACTAAAAGAAGCCCTTTAACACTCCTCTTTCACGTGCACATTCAAATGCAATCTTCATCGCCACCCTTTCTCCATTTAAGCCACATCGAACGTCACCCTTCTACTAATTCCTCCTTCAATCCAAAGTCAAGCAAAAAAAAAAAAAAATTCACATCAACTGCACAGATCATATCAGTTGACTCGTACATGCACCAATCAACTGATTCATATCAGTTGACTCGTACATCAATCAATTATATTCCAACACCAATCAACTAGTAAATCCCAAACCTCAAATCCACTTGAGGTATTGAGTTTCTCGGTCACCAATTGACTATTGTCCATCACTAGTCGACTGTTGATCCTAAATACAACTACCTCTAAGGTTGAGTCCATCTATGTGGAATTCTACCCTTGTCCCCCATGGTTACATGTTACTTAACACTCATAACTCACCGGAGTCTCACCATGCAGCTTGTCCGGTCAACCATCTAACATTAGGCCATACATCCCTCGGATTCACTTAAACCCTCAGCTCTTTCACGTGTCATCCTTCACACCTCTTGCCTTCAAAGTCTACCTCCAATTGTTGTCGTCCTTGCCTTGATGTTCCTCATCTTATAGTCCATCGATTTACTTCATGCAACCTTCTTCAATCTTTATGGATCTCGAGTCATCGAGTTGCCACTTGGAATGTTCCTGAGCTACTCCAACACCATCTCAGTGCTCCTCGTCTTGTTGTCCCTCAAATGTGTCATACTATCCTTCTCCAATATAAGTGGGCCTCCAAGACACTGTGTATGCCACCTTGACCACACTAAGCCAACAACTATACAAGCTCTTCAAGCTCCATATATGTTCCTACATGCCCTTGAACACACACACACACACACACACACACACACCAAATACATATGACAATGTCTAACTTAAATCCACTTGAGTATTGAGTTTCCTGGACACCAATCGGCTATTGTCCATCACCAATCAACTGTTCATCCTGAGTACAACCACATCAAAGGTTAAGTCCACCTATATTGAGATCTACCCTTATCCCCCTATGGTACATGTCACTTAATACTCACGACTCACCAGAGTCTTACCAAGCAGTTTGACTTTGACTCTTGACCATCTACCTTTAGGTCATACACCCCATGGATGCACTCAAACCCTCGGCTCCTCCACATGTCCTCCTTCACGCCTCTTGCATTTGTAGTATACCTCCAAAGTTTTGCCTTGCTTTTTCGATGCTCCTTGTCTTGCAATCCCTCGATCTATCTCATGCAACCTTCTCTTATCTCGATGGACCTCGAGTCATCAAGTTGCCAATTTAGAATGCTCCAGAGCTACTCCAACATCACCTCAATGCTCTTCATCTTACGGTCCTTCAAAAGTCTCCCTCTCCAATCTAAGAGGACCTCCAAGAAACTAAGTGTGCCACCTTGACCCCGCCAATCCATCAACCATACGAGCTCTCTATGCTCCATGTATGTTCCTAACATACTCAACAGTGTGTTAGGTTAAATTAGGACAACTTTTACCATCCATGCACCATATGTTATGTAGCATTTCTACTATAGCTATGTAGTATTTATTAATTCAATAAACTACTACCTAGTTATAGGCTACTTATTAAGGAAAAAAATAAGGTCATTCTCCCTCTTAATTTACCATTTTATGCAAGAAAATAATCGAAACCATTTTCCAAGTCAGGACTGAATGCCATCCTAATAAAAAAAACATGTGAGATGGGCATCAAACACAGAATAACAATACAAACAATTAAACCAGGCAAATGAAGTGTATGTGGTTTCATCATATAAATGCAATAATGGGAACTAATTAAGTTCTACCTGCATCTCTTTTTCTCCCACTATCTACTAAGAGCAACCACATTAGCTATCCTATTCAAAGATTTTACTCTAAATTTTAGATAGGGTAACTAAAAAACCTTTGCATCAACTACCCTATCCATTCCCTAAATTTAGATTTTATGAATAGTGACTCTCTAAATTTAGGGAATGAAGTTCTTATCTAAAAATAAAATAATTTTTTTTTTTCAATCTCTCTCCTTCCACTCATTTTTTTTAATCTCTCTCCTTCCACTCATTCCACAAATATAATAATAAAAAAATAAAAGAGAGAGAGAAGAAAATAATAAAAAATAAAGATAATGAAAATTTTAGGATAGCTGATGTAGTGTGTAGTGAAAAATAATTGTCTAAATTTAATAAAATGTATAAAATGTATGATTTATCTTAATTTAAAAAAAAAAAAATAGGAAAGTTGATATAGATGTTTTAAATTTTATCAGGTCATGTCAGGCGCAACTCAGCCTAGGCCTAGTTGGGTCAGATTGCAAACCGTCCGACTTGATCGACATCCTGCTCCTCTATCCGCGTTAAACCAGCGGCCCAAACGAGTACGCGGGAAAGTGTGGATGGGTTTGTCAAGCTGACAGTGGCCCACCAATCCAACGCGCACCAAACTACTCTCCTTCTATAAATTATAAGGAAATGAATAGGACATTAAATACAATAAATATCGTGGGCTTTTCTGGAAAGTTCCCCTTGAATACTTGAATTGGATAAATGGAAAGATCCGTCCATTGCTCGAATTACTACTATAAAAAGCACAGCCAGGCGTTAACTCTCCTTCCACTTTTCCTCCTCTTGCTCTTCCTCTTCCTCTTCGGCGATTCAGTGGCAGCAGGACCCGATGCGGTCGCCTCACCTCCTCCTCTTCCTTCTCCTCGGTCTCTCCCCTTTTCTCGCCGTCAGTCGGTCCATCCCGGCGCCGGCTGACTGGGCGGACGCCGATCTGCCTCTCTCGGACGGTATCACGTCCCGCTCTTACTCGGATGGCCGAACCCTGATCCTTCCCTCCCTCCGCCGTCCGGCGACTGCGCGTCTTTTCTCCGGGGATCAGTGCGAGCAGACGTACGGGTTCCTCCCCTGCACCACCACGGTGGTGGGGAACATGTTCCTCATCGTTGCGTACGGGTTCCTGATGTACAAGGCGGCGACGTACCTCTCCTCCGGGAGCGAGCTCCTCCTCGAAATCATGGGCCCGGGTATTGTCGGGGGGCTTTTTCTTCCGATTCTGGGGGCTCTCCCTGACGCAATGCTAATATTAGGTATGTCTTATTTCTCTTCGCAAGTAGTGAAAATTCTTGTTTGGGAAAAGGGAATTGAGCTTTCTTTCATTCTACAAGATTGGAATTGATCGATCGCATCTGATATATCATCTAATGAGATTTGTGTTGTGGTTTTTGGAGTTTGTGAAATTGTGTCTGCCGTTGTTTATTCTGTCTAGAAATTTGGGGGAAAAAATTGGCTTCTGATTTTTTTTATAAATATAAATCGATCCGTGGATCTTGGTTTTGTTCTTCGAGTTTATCGATGCGTTCAGATTTAGCTTTTAGTGAGGTGGGGGGTTTATTTTTTGGAGGATGCGGATGGACAGGAAATAATATGAAGGTCAGACAAAATTGGATAGAAGAAGGCGGAGGTCGTTTTCGTTTTCTTTTTAATTTTTCACAGCTGACGTACTGCTGACGTGCTTTGACTCGTCTCTTGCGCATTGAGGGGCGCATGATCCGGATTTGACCTGATTCTAGTTTATTCCACAACTGAATGGGTCAACGTGGTGTATCACATGCCTTGAATTTGACTTTTGGACGCTTCCCTACAAATAACAAAATATTTTTGATGACCTAAAACTATAAATATCCAAGTGAACTGGTAGCATCTCGGTAGGTAACAAGCCAATTAGGCCTTTTGATGTCAATACTCAACTAACAAAACCGTTGAAAACTTCCATTTTTTTGTTTTGTTTTGTTCCGGTTGGTATGCACCATTGATGTGCATTCATGACACAAGACGATTTTGAATTGGGAATGTGAATAAATTACACTCATATCACTTTGTGTTAAATTGATTTTACATCTCTGTGGTAAGCAAACAATTATTTATCCGAAGAAATTGTATAATTCAGTTTACAGAATTGAATAGAACAAAGTTTTTTTAAGCATTTCTATTAGTTATTTTGATGCCCATTTTAACCATAAATTTAATAACTTTCGGCAGTATCTGGACTTTCTGGGAGTAAAGAAACTGCTCAAAATCAGGTGTTGATTGGAATGGGTTTACTTGCTGGATCGACTGTGATGCTGCTTACAGTGCTTTGGGGATCTTGTATTATTGTGGGAAAGACCGATCTTTCAGAGAATTCAACCTCAATTGATTCACAAGATACACATCTATTCAGTCTATTTGGTGAGTGTCTTCTTGGCTTTGTTGGATTAGCATGTGTAGTTTTTATTGGCTCTAACTGAATTAACTGTCAATATCTCCCTTCTTATCCATCTTCTGGAATGATTACCGAGTGCAACCTCTTTTAATAATTTCATCGTTAGGTAAGTTACTTTTGTAGTAAGAACAATATTTGACTGAATTAAGAGTTAGTTTAAAAACATTGTTATAAAAAACAGTCTAGGAGGCTCCTAGGCATTTGAACAGAGGACAACCTCGCTGAGCCTATATGCAGTCACCTGTATGTATCCATTCTAAAAAGCAGGTCCAGGCGGAAGGCATACATAGGTTATGGGGATAAAGTAGGAGCATGGGCAGTTTAAGTGAACCAAATTTGAATTTTTATTTTGAACTAAAACCTATTTCCCAGATTGTGTTATGCCTCTAACATAGTTGATATGAATTGCATCTGTGACAGAGTAGAGTTTAATAACTAATGAATGTCATTATTCTGAATGGCCTCAATTACCTTGTTTTTCCCGAAGCTGAAATAACCTAGTTTGTTAAATATTATATTACTCAATTGTCTTAAACTTTGAGAAATTTAGAGTTGATGGCATTAACTAAGAGCTTTTAGTAAGTTTACCATTTTTGTAACCTTGTTTCTTCTGTAACCTTTCAATGTAGTGATTGTATGCACACAGTGTGTGAAAAATAGAGACATTATTCTAAAACCTTACACATTTCAAATGTTTCAAAGATTGGAACTTGTAACTTATGAACAAGGTCAACTAGACTCACCAGCTAGACCAGCATTACTTCTTGCCCATCCTTTCTAGCACATGAAACATAACTTAGGGCATAACAAAGTTAAGGGAACTTCTAATTGTTAAAAGTGCAGTTGCATTATCAGGCAAAGTTTCTTCACTTCCCTAACTTATAAGTTTGCTAGACCAGCATGATTTGCTGCCCATCCTTTCTAGCATTATAAATTTGCTGCTATAAACTGTCCTAATTTAATATTGAATTCATGTAAAAAATAGTTATCATCATATGGGCATTGACTTTCAACAATTTATTTATTATCGAATCTGTTGACTGATTGTCCTTTTCGTATATTTTAAGGTTCTGGTGTTTCCACTGATATTCAAACAAGCTATGCAGCAAGAATCATGACAATATCTATCATCCCATTTGTATTAGTGCAACTGCCACGAGTTTTCAATATTCCCTCTGGACAGCGTCTAGCTGTTTTGCTTTCTCTTATTGTTGCAGTTGCGCTCTTGGTTTCATATTGTGTGTATCAGGTAACATTTTTCTTTCCATAATGATCTCAGTTACCATCTGAGAAACTGACCTTTTGAGTTTTTTTTTTCTGTATCATGAATCAGATATTTCAACCTTGGATTCAGAGGCGAAGATTAGCTTATGCAAAGCACAAGCATGTAATATCAGGAATTCTAAGACATGCTCAGATGCAAGCCCTTGGACGACTCATGGATAAGGAGGGAACACCTAACCCAGATGTTCTTAAAATGTAGGTAGCTATATCTTACTGACTAATTATAAGATATTTACTCATTTTTAGTAAGTCTGTTGGTTTACAAGTTGTTCCACAAACTAGATGAGAATTCAGATGGATCACTATCACATGATGAGTTAAGAGCTATGATCATAGGTCTCCAAATTCAGATGGATCAATATCAAAAGGTCTGTTACGTACGTGTGATTTCTCAACACACAAGGAGTTTTCTTGTTTTGTATGAACTAAAATATTTGCCTACTGTCTTTGAAAATGTTTTATGTTGTAAAAGATCCATGGCATGTAAATACCGATATATGTTGGTGTGACAATATATTTGACACAATTTGTTTTATGGACATTGCGAGCTCGTGTTTGTTTCTTCTTTATTTTGCTCAGAGTGAAGCTAGGCTTTCTTGGAGAAATAACATATTCTTTACTCGGTGATGAATCTCCAAGGTAAATACCACTTGTTTATTATGAACACTACTAATAAGCATTGCCATATGACTCTTATACTAGTGTATGCATTTCAGGAGAATATATATACAATAACAAAGAGAACTCTAACAAAATGTCAGCTTGAACACTACAACCACAAGAACATCAGCATTAACAAAAAACATACAAATACTTTTAACAATATAATTCAACTAAGCCTCAATCATGCCACTTACACCTTCTCGAAGAGATATGCTTTACCATGTTTGCAATGGAATGCCTGTTGAAGAAGAGAGTAAAAAATGCTAGAAGCAGATAAATTGAAACTAAAGATGATGATACAAAAGATAACTTAATGGCATCCTTAAATACACAGTGGCTATCCTTTAGACAAAGGGTAGAATCAACACCAACTAACAAACCAAGTTTGCGTCCATATTTACAAACATTTAGCCAGTTACATTACAACACCAACATTATTAACACTAACTAACAAGATGAACTAACAACACAATCAGGATTACGGCTAAGAGAATCAAGTTCACCATCACTGGTATCCAAATGAATTTCGTACATAGATTATTCCTGGATTATGTCCATAAGAAGCATTGTGTTTACTTTCAATATTGTCAGATGAACTAGTATCGGTCGTCACCCACTTTTGTCATCTATGTTGCCCACATCTGTAATACTGTCTTCCAGGATTTTTTACCTGATTTAGAAACACACATCAATGTTCTTTATCTGCAGTCCCTACATGTTACGGGCTGAAATCTTGTATTGTCGATGCTGCTATAACTTAATGATGCCATGAAATAACAACCTAATATTCAAATTTTCATTACTTAGATTAAAAAAAATTACAACATTCTACAGAAGGAATAGTGAAGGTATTTTGTCATGAAACTAACACTATAGATTGTGTTTAGTTCAATCTAAGCTTTATGAATTAGCAATACCATATCAAAAAATATTGAAAGTCAATACTCACATAAAAACTTTGAAATTTGCAAATCTAGTATATTTAAAAAAAACGATATGGACTTACCTTTATTTAACTTAGAGACATTTTTAGCTGCAACAAACAATTTTGCAGTAGATAAAAAGCTTGGTTAAGGTGGATTTGGTCCAGTGTACAAGGTATAACAAAATCTCTGTAAGAATGCATGAAAACTTAGAACACTAACAAAACAATGTGAAATATGGTGATATATATTTCAAGGAAAGTTGGTTGATGGACAAGAGATATCAGTAAAAAGACTATCCAAAACATCCATACAAGGCCTCACTGAGTTGAAAAATGAAGTAGTGATAATCGCTAAGCTACAACATCAAAACTTGGTTCGCCTTCTTGGTTGTTACATTCAAAAAGGGGAGAGGATGTTAATCTACGAGTACATGTCCAACGGAAGTTTAGATGCATTCTTGTTTGGTTAGTTGTTCTTTTTTAATCACATGTATAATAAAATTATACTACCCCTTTATCCATCATTTCACTTGAAAATTGTAAAATTCTCATCAATGTGATTATAATTAGACGAGAATATTTAGAGGTGATGAAATGAAAATAAATACGAGAAGATTCATTGGAAAAACATGAAAAATCCCAACTTGTGCAGTGTATGATAATGACAATCAAAAAAGTAAATGCTAATGTGGTCTTGGTCTATGATTTATAACAATACACATTGATTTTTTTTTTACATTTAGTGGACACTAATAAAAGGGTCAACGAAATAACATCAGGAAATATTGCTAATGTATTTAATTAAATCCAGAAATGTGGAAGCATTAGTGTTACTTATGGTCGTCTTATGTGTATAGAACACAATTAATACAAAGGTTATAATAAAAATTTATATCATCTTAGCATTCCATTTTCATTCTTATGTTCCTCAAATCCCAACATGTGGCCACTAAACCTTAAGTTTCATCAGTCAGCTACAGAATCAAAGCAAACAAATTACCTCATTCCCGGTGATCTCTCACGACGAAGGCGTTGTAGGCGAGAGAGAGGGAGGTGGAGGCGCTTCGGCAGGCTAGGGTTCGCGGAGAAAAGCAGCGCTTCAATCTAGTTTGTGGAGAGGATTTCGTTCCTTCTCTTTCGCTCATCTAGAGTAACCGGAGAGGAAGGAACGTGAGGAGAGGAATGGGAGGTGGAGGCGGCGCTTTGGCGAGATCGAGATCGCCGTAGGAGAGCTCGCATATGGAGAGAGAACCCTAGGTTCGACGAGAGAGGCGCGGCTAGGTTGCAAGATGGATTTTGTCGCGATTTTGTTTGCGTTACGCATTTTGCCTTTCTCACGCGGATGACATGGAAATCACCACATAAGCCTACCACACGAAGCCGCAGAGAATTCACCGCTGCAGATGCACTCTCTCTCTCTCTCTCTCTCTCTCTCTCTATTCATGTCCGATATCCTTTATTGATAGTTTCTCCATATCTATTCCATTAAATTCAGATATGAT
>JBAMIB010000119.1:957683-968172 GCA_037177415.1 Kaempferia rotunda | reverse complement strand
GCTCTGCTTCCTCGACGTCCTGCTTCTTCTCCGATCTAAGTTCCGAAGACGCCGAGGCTCTGCTCCGACAGCTGCAAACTCCTTATTTAATACTGTCGGTAAAATTGTGTTATTATTTCTATCATTACTGTAACTGCTTTGTAATCATCCGATTTGCTAGTGATTGCCCAAAGTAAACGATCGAAGATCGTGGGCCTTGCAGTAGGAGCCGACTTAGACTCCGAAGCAAGTAAAATTCCCTGTGTCTATTTTTACTTTACTTTCCGCTGCGTACTCGATTTTGTTTAACGAACGATTTGCGATATTCACCCCCCCCCTCTATCGCGCTCTAACGATCCTACACTCTAGTGATATTTTAGGGTTGGCCCAAGGGTTCGATTGCTTTCCTTCTTCCTCCTCATTCACTCTCAATTGTTAAGAGGAAGAAGGATCCTTGTGGGAGGTTTTGCTTCACTGAGAAAAAGCGCTTTGATAGTGGACGATCGTACACGTGTGGACCCTTGGATTAGTCACCTCCGCTGGAGGTGGATACCAAGTAAACAAAGGTGTTAACATTGGTAATCTTGTTACTTTGTTTGTTTTGTCTTTGGATTTCCGCTTCTGCTAACCTAATAGGAAGACAAGGACCGGCCTCCGATCCGTAACAAGAATCTCTACCATCCTATTTATAAAGTTACTAATTACATTATGTCTCATATTATGGTCTGGTTTCAATAAATAAATTATAAAACTACCAATATCATTCCTTTTTCTAGTTGAGAAAGCCTACTACTTGGTTCTACTTGTTTCCTTTATAGTAAGTAGGGCCTCATAAGCTAACTAAATAAAGAAGGTTCATCACGTATAAGATGTATATTATATAATCTGAAAGTATACATAATATGTGCTCATTTTAACGTTGTATTTTTTTGCAAGCTAAGAATTGTCAAAATAAGATCATTTTTCTCTGATATAATATTTTTCACTCAAAAAAGAAAAATATCAAAAAATTGTTTTCACTTTTTAAAATTGATATAAAAATATATTGTTAACTATTCTACTGGATGTTGTTGTTTACTCATCTAGTCGTTGTTATCATTTAACAAGATACAAATATGAATATCTATTTAACTTTTCTACATCATTTTTAATATCAAAATAAAGTTAAATTGACAAGAATATTGTAAGATCATGTATGACGCTAGCTAGAGGGGGTGAAAATAGTGCAATAATAACAAATTCAAAATATTGAGTTATACACATAGCAGAAATGTAAATGCAACAAGTAAAAAAGAAAAGCACTCAACAATTTAGTTCAGAACATTGAGTGCTAATTCTATGGCCTATAGACTCATAAGGTGAGTCGACTTACGAAAAACCGCTACCTTTCTCCTTCTCGAAAAAAGTTTTGACATGAAAAAAAAAATTTACAAAAACTTTTACAAATGATAATAAAATGAAATGGAGCTCAATGGCGAAGAAGAATCCATATAGTCGACCCCGCTTACAAGGATAAAGGCTCGTTATTGTTGTTGTTGTAACAGTTGGTGCAATCAATGTTAGATCAAAGTTGACCAAGATCGAGTTGAGTTTCGATGTTTAATCAATATGTTTGATGGTTGAGCCAGATGTCAAATAGGTCAAGATGCACCAGTTCATAATAGAGAAGTCTAAGTGGGTTACAATTAACCGGTCACTTGACAGTTGGAAGTCCAATAGGGAATTGATAATGGTAAAGTCTAAGTGAGCCATTGTCGACTGGATACTTAGCACTTGAAAGTCAAATAGGGAGTTGGTAAGTGACGAAAGCCTAAGTGGATCATAGTTAACCGGACACTTAACAATGATGAAGTCCTGACAAATCATGGAGGACGGGATGTTAGGCATGAGAAGGGAAGTCTTAATAGGTCATAGAGAACCGGATGTCAGGCATGTGAGTGAAGTCCTATTGAGTCATGGAAGACCGAATGTTAGGCAGGCATGAGAGTAAAGTCTACCATGTCATGGAGAACTAGATGTTAGGCATAAGAGGGGAAGTCCTGACAAGTCATGGAGAACCAGATGTCGGGCACGCGATTGAGGTCCTAACATGTTTTAGAAAGTCCAAACAGGTCAAGGAGGATTGGATGTTTGGCAATGGTGAAGTCCCAACAAGTTAAGGTTGACCGGTGAGTGAAGTTCTAGAGACGAGGATCTTTACGAAAGGAAAGCTTTAGTAAGTTGAGGTCAACTCGATACTAGGCAAGGATGAGGTCCTTGTAAGTCAAGAGATCTCTTAACATAAGGGAAATCGGTGTGAATAGTCATTTTAGCCATGGAGAATAGTATCAATCAACATAACACTCGACTTCTTCATCAGTTGACTACAACACTCGACTATTGTGAACAATACTTTCAATAATATATTTTTCCAGCTCGAAATCGAATAAAAATTCTTGCAATTGACTGATATAGCATTACTAATCAATTGATGAACCTGAAACCATAAATTTAAGATTTTAACGAGTTTATATATAGGCAATTGACTGTTATGGGATTATCAGTTGACTGATAAATTCGATAATTCAACCGAGAAACATTACAGGAGGTTTCTCGATTACCACCTTATAAAAGAGGGTTTAACGGAGATACGAGAGATCCAAAGCAACTATAAAGCCACCAAAGCATAGATTCATTCTTGTAAAGTTATTTCATTTATATTGTATCTATTTTCTATTATATCTTTGTATTCTTACTTGTATTGTCATGATATTATTTTGGTAGATGAGACATGTGAATGAGTAAATACTCAATTCGAATTTTTGTGGGAAACACTTGAAGTAAAAGGTTTTAGATTTAGTGTAGTAAAAATAAAATGTATAGAATTTAAGTTTGGCAAATTAGATGTAATAAGACAATTATTAAAATAGGAGGTGACTAGAGCTTTAAGTATTTAGGATCATTTTTGTAAAAGAATGGAGCAATTGACAGATGTCTTATATACAATACAAGTAGGATCGTTGAAATGGAGAAGATTCTTTGTGATCGTAAAGTACCTCTAAAATTAAAGGGAAGTTATATAAAATGGCGGTTAGATCTTTTATATTATATAGAGCCAAATATTGGGCTATGAATTAGCGCGTGAGTAAAAAATGAGAGTCGTAGAGATAAGGATGGTAAGGTGAATGTGCAGATATATGAGGATGAACAGATAAGAAATGAGAACACTACAGAGAGTTAGAGTTGCACCTATTGAGTGAAAACTCTAGGAGACACGTTTAATATGATACGGATAGATACTTAAACAACTAATAAATGCTCCAGTTAAGCGATGCAAAACTACAACAAATATGCACATTAAATGAGAAAGAGAAAGATCAAAGAAGACTTAGTTAGCAATGATAAAATACGATAAAATTTATTTAAATATAGATAATAATATAGTAGGGGATAGAGCCTAATAGTGTAGAAGAATCCATATAAATGATTTCACGTAGTGTGATTGGGGATAAAATTTATTTAAATATAGACTTGTATTGTTTGTAAGAACATGTTATTGTAAGAGGTTTCTTCACCTCTAGAAGGTGTCCGGTAAGGAGAAAGAACAGTGGTGTCACCGTTAGGACTCTCGGCCATGAAGTAGGAATCGGGGATTCCGATCATGTAAAATCAAGATGTTATGTGCTAATGTCTTGTTTTGTATTTGTTTTATTTATATTTTCGCTACGCTAACAAACTACAAATGAGCACGCAACAAACAAAGTGAATAGGTATTCACCCCCTCTAGTATCACAATGGTCCAATAGTAAACAACTAAACAGGACTTTTATATAAATAGAGGATTATCTTTAAACAACTAAACAGGACTTTTATATAAACTCTAAACCTCAAGCCACAAAAAAAAAATCTCAATATTTAGATCTCAATTCCTATCTTGTGAAGGAAGGAAAGAGATCCTAATAAAAAAATACCCTAAAAAATTCTAAACGGACTTAAAATCCTAAAATATAAAAAATTAAAAATAACCAAAAATACCCTAAAGATCAAAAATACCATAAATAGCAAAAAATATGAAAATTACAAATTTACCAAAAATAATAATAATAATAATAATTTGTAGATCCTCCTGCATTGCATCAGAAATGGTGTTGTCTACTCCTGTCTTGTTTTGTGTTTGTTTCATGTTGTGGATGCCAAAATGTTCAAGAATGGAATTTCATTCTTAGCCAAATAGAAAGAGAGGATCATATACCTTCAACTAAAATGCCCAAAACCATGTTTTATGATCAAAGTCTATCTTTGTTAATCCGACAGGGCAAACGAATAAAGAAACTCGCATTCAAGAGAGTGAGGAAGAGAGTTTGAAGGACCTCTTGGAGACAAGCCTCCGTCCGAGACTTAGCCAGGTCTTCGTAGATGGCCGCGGCGATCTCATCCTCCTTCTCGTTGATCATCCTCACAATGGCCTTCAGCTGGGCAACCCTCCACTGAAAGATCCTCGTCTTCCCGGACGCGAAGCGTTCCTTCATCCCGGCCACCACCTCTGCCGCGCTCCGGCCCTCACCCTCAGAACCCATCCCCACCCAAGCACACTGAAAAGCAGTGCAGTCCTAGAGCCCTCCACCAGTGCGAAGCATATAAAAAAGAAGGCTTTCAAAACACCAGTCTTGGACGAAAAAGGACATCTCGGGACCCGAATCGTTATCTGGTCCCGGCCAATTCAAGGCTCCAGAGACCATTCAGCGCTAGGCAAAGGAGGCGTTGGGCATTTAAGGCCCTATCTACTCCTCTCCTGTGTTGTCCTGCACAAGAAGCCAACTCCGCCCAGGTCTAAAGGTCCGTTGGCCATGGCATCCAACTCCCATCCGTTCCACTGGTCGTCGGTGAAGGCGACAATGAAGGTCGAGACAACGTCGACGGTTGTTGCGTCGGTATAGAGGAAAGACAGAGCCAATGAGAAAGCTGCAGGTCCGGCAATTATAAAACGAGTGAAAAAGAAAACTCATGCTTATCGTGCTCATGCGAAGCTCAGTTAGTTGCGGCACGGCAAGCTTGATGTTTAATTATTAAAAATAATTAATTTCTTTTAAAAACAAGATTAAAAAAAATTATTTCATGTTAAAAAAATTTACACGTCTTACATTTTCTCATGCATAATCATACTCCTCTTCAATTATACTCACCCTTAATCTCCATCCACATGAAATTCAAAAGGTAAAAAACTAAAATTTTTGAATATGTATGGGAGTAAGAGGCCAAGGGAGGAGTTTATTTATTGTTGTGAGAGCCAAAGTGTGTCGATTTGTCCTTTTTCTATTAAATGTTATTGATATACTTAACATTTAGCTAAGACAAGTATTATTGGACCAAAAAAGGTTGGTGTATTGGCTCATGCTTAGGTTGTATCATGTTGTTCAATTTAACACTAGGCCAAGTATGACCAGAGCTTGGATGTGTTAGAATAGGATGGTGAGGCCAAAGAGAGTGAAAAGTTTCAAACTTGAAAAATATATAATAACAATAACAATTAAGTTTTTGACGCCGAATAGGATATTGATTATCCTACAACAAGAATTGGAAATTGAGGTGAAGAAAAGAAGAGAAAATCAACGTCTTCTAGATTATTTTTTAAAAAATGAAAATTTTAGTTAAGAGAATAAATCCTCAACAAACTAAATACACATTTATATAAACTCTAAATGATACAGGAATGTTCCTAAGAAGACATCTCAGATTTTAGTGACAACTTTCTAGATTAATTTGCTTTTATTGGCAGTAAATTACATATCAAATTATATATTAATGGAAAGTTATAGATGTCTAGTTTAAAAAAAAATGGTACTTAAAAGTAATATTCCTATAGAAAGTTATGGTTATTTTGATCAAGGTCTGACAGGATGAAATTATTGCTCGGAGAAAAAATATATTACTCGGAAAATTTTCTTGGACTGATATATTATTGAGGAAAAACATATTGCTTAGGGATGGATATATTGCTCGGGAATTAGAAAGAATCAACCTATGTTTTGGATATTTTTGATGATATTCTTGGATTTTAAAAAGGTTAATGAGCATTTAATACCGCCTGTATACTTTTTCATTGTCAAACTCACTTTTATTCTCAAGGCTTAAGAAGTATAAACCTAGTTTAATGAAACCTTAGAGGAAATGTAAACCATATTTAATGCATTTTGACTTATCTTAGGGGTTGTTCCAAGTTTCCCCAAGGTTGATGAGCATTTTAAGCTTCTTAGAAAATTTATCTTTTTGTTATTGCTTTAAACTCTTGGTGGATTTCCTAGAGTGATGAGTATTGAGTGCACCTTGTGTTACCTCATACTTCTCCTACGCTTTGCAGTGTCAAGTTGGTATCAGAGCCTAGGTTTCCAATGGATGATCGTAGAAGACAAAGGCCAAATGGTGATGATCTTGTAGCTTATCAAAGAGACATTCATGATATCGAATTGGATGACTTAAGGAGACAAGCGCAACAACTACTCCAGCAACATCTCGTACATGGTGAACCTTTGGAGCATGATGTTGAGGGTCATGGTTCAAAGGTTGGTTATGTGAATCAGTAAATGAGTTTTAATCCATTGTACGACAACTAAAATGATGATTCCAACGATAATACATCTCTGAGTAGAAGGTATCAAAGGAACACTGTTCGTGAGAAATCTTTTGATTTTAAAGTTGGCATTCCATATTTTGATGAAATAATTGATTTCAATAAATTCATTGCTTGGTTCAACTCCATCGAACGAGTCTTTGAATTCAAAGAAATTTCAGAAGATCATAAAGTGAAATTTGTTGCCATCAAGTTGAAGAAATATGCCTCTATTTGGTGGGAGCACCTAAAGAAGCAGCAAGCTCATGATAGCAAGCAAAAGATTCAAACGTGGGACAAAATGAAAAATGAGTTGCACAGAAAATTCTTACCTGATAATTATCATTAAGATATTTTTCTTAAATATCAAAATCTCAAGCAAAAAGATCGATCTGTCAAAGAGTAATTGTTGAATTTGAAAATCTTATGATGAGGTGCGATATGGTGGAACCAGAGGAACAATTTATTACTCAATTTATCGGAGGAATTCGATACAAGATTGGAAATATTGTCTAGATACAACCATATTGGACTTATAATATTGTCTAGATACAAGATTGGAAGCACCACCACAATGGTAGAGAAACTGAAACTCAAAATTGAAGATCATCCTCAACCTTACAAGCTATCATGACTTTTAAAAAGTAATAACTCAAAGAGGTCTTATTCATTTTTCTATTAGCAATAAGTATAAAGATGAATTTTGGTGCAATGTTATTCCTATGGATGCTTGTCATTTGCTTCTTAGTAGACCTTGGCAATTTGATAGGAAAATTCATCATGACAGATTTAAGAATATACTTCCACTTTTATTAAAGATTGTGAGAAGATTATTTTGAGGCCTTTTAGGGTGGAAAATATTCCTAAACCTTCAAAAGGGGATGGGAATACTTTATTCCCCAAATCAAATGTGCAAAAGGTCATTTGTGAATCTATTGAGGCATTTGCGTTGGTAGTGTTAGAAGAGAATGAAGAAGGTCATGCTATCCCTTCACCAATCCAACCTCTTCTTCAAGAATTTCAAGATGTGATGCCTGAAAAATTCCCTTGGGACTTCCTCCCATGCAAAATATTCAATATTGCATTGATTTAGTCCCCGTCGCTTCCATTCCTAACAAGGTAGCTTATAGAATGAGTCCTAAGGAGCATGAAGAACAACAAAGGCAAGTTGAGGACCTTTTAGCTAAAGGTTTGGTCTAAGAAAGTAAGAGCCCTTGAGTTGTACTGGCTCTTCTTGTGCCAAAGAAAGATGGTTCTTAGTGCATGTGCATTGATAGTAGAGCGGTGAACAAAATCACTATTAAATATAGCTTCCCTATCCCTTGCCTTGATGATCTTCTCGACCAACTTCACCGATTCAAGATTGGTTCTAAAATTGATCTTTGAAGTAGTTATCATCAAACAAGGGAAGGCCTCTATGTGTGGTTGGTAATTAATGTCATTCGGTCTTTCTAATGCCCCTTCTATGTTTATGTGGCTTATGAATAATATTTTTAAGCCATTCATTAGCAAATTTGTTATTGTCTACTTTGATGACATTTTGGTGTACAACTCTAGCCCAGAAGAACACTTGGAGCACCTGCAATAGGTTTATGGATTACTCTGGGAGAAAAAATTGTTTGCTAATACTTTGTGAAAATAGACAATAGACTTCTACAATGTTTACTTTGGCAATAAATGATAATTAACTTCGGTAATAAATATGATGTAGTAAATATGATTTTAGACTTCGTAAGTTTAAAAATGCGGGTCTCACTTTTAATTTTATATGAAATTTTACTTTGTAGTATATATTTGATGAAGTAATAAGTTATAAAATAAAATTAATATATATAAGTGTTGAAGTAATAAGGTTGAATGGGTTAAAATTTTTACACTTGAACCAGTTCATTATCTAAGTTCCTACTCTTCGCGTAATAAGTTATTCATGTTAAAATTTGTTCTACTAAACCTAGCTAAGTTCCTACTCTTCGCATATTCCTCCCCTACAGTCGCACGACAAACTATGCTCTTCGTGTTTTTCTCTGCTGTAGCCGCACGATGCCTGCTCTTCTATCTCCGATGGCAAGAAGCAAGCTCTCCTTCGCCTACTCTTCCCTCTCCGATAGCACAACGCTTGCTCTTCTCTCTTCAACAGCAAGAAGCAAGCTCTCCTTCGCCTGCTCTTCCCTCTTCAATAGCAAGAGGTAAGGTCTCCTTCTCTTGGTCATCCCTCTCCGATGGAATGACACCTGCTCTTCCCTGTTTTTCTCCCCCGCAACCTCACGGTTCATCGTTTTGGCTTCTTCCCCTCTCGCGACAAGAAGCACCATCTCTACTCACCAGGTAACTATAATTTTTTTTCTTGTTCGAAGAGGCATGCTTATTTTTTGAGGATGCAATTTTTCTATTGAAAGATCTCAAGAACCTTAATTTTCTGAACATGACAAGCTAGTAAATCTGTGCCTAAAACGTTTATATGTGTAGCTAGTAAATATATGTTTGCTAAAACATGCACTCAAATTTTCCAATCTCATGTACCTCAATTTTATTTCACTCATACAAGCTTTGTTGAGTGAAATAATGTCATCTTAAAATTCTTCTACGGTAAGACTATAAACATGAAAGGCATCCATTAGTAGATGTGTTTTTTAGGGGAAGGGATTTTTTAGAATTAGAAGGAATGGATTTTTCAAAATTAGGGGGAAGGGATATATGATTCAGATTGTAATGATTGTTGGGATATACGTATATAAACACTTGTACAATTTATGAATTGAATGTCATGATTGTTGAAATTTTCTTCATACCACACACCTACCTCTTTGAACTGTCTCTTCATAGTTCCTGTATTATATTTTATAAATTAAAGTTCCATGGATTTTACATTTTGAACTACATGTAATATTTTTTAACCTTTGTTTATTTACTTTAATATCTTCATATTGTGACCTAATTGTTTGGGGATTTTGCTAATTGAAATGAATAAATCTTGGATATACTTGGATAGAAGGTACAAACAGTATAAGGAAGGCGTGGAACAGTTCATCATAGATTGTTTACAAAATTCCAATATTGACCCCAATGACATTCATTGTCCTTGTTGCAAATGTATCATTCTTAAAAAGGGACCGGTTAAGTCCATTTTAGAGCATCTTTATGTCCATAATTTTAGTCAAAATTATGTGAATTGGATTTGGCATGGTGAGCATACCAAAGATGATAAAGCAAAATAGAGGGTCAACTAGGAGATAATTAATAATTATTACGAAAATTTTGAAACCACTCATATGTGTGAGGCAACGTACGATAACTATACAAAAAAACCCTGAATCGTTAGTGAAATTTTTAGAGAAATTAAAGAAGACATTGTATAAGGTGTTGGAGCAATCTAGGTACCATAGGTTTTGATACTTGGACAAATGTTTAAATTAGGTTATTATTGTATTTGATGTATGCTTGTGAGTATGAAGGATATATGTACAACAAGGAAGTTTTCGAGGAGCTACCCAAGCTAGCCGAAAGTTTTTGAGGGGTTATCCACCGAAGGATCAGGATCGTCCACCTTATGGACAGCCGTGGAGTAGAAGCGTCATCTTCGAACCACAGTAAACAACATTTTATGTTTATTTGTGTTTGTTTTTATTTCTAAGTTTAGTTTCCTTATTGTTTCTTTGTATTCCGTTGTGCACTAACAACATAGGAAGCAAACATGGGTGTCAGGTGTATTCACCCCCTCTAGCCGGTGTCAAGTTCCTAACAAGTGGTATCAGAGCAAGGTCGGTTTTCACCGGACTCATTGCCAGAAGGAGCATTGTTAGAGGAAGAAGATGGAGGTGGAAAGTCCATTGGGATGGGACATCGGCATTCCACCATCGCACAAGCGCTATGACTTTGACTATTGGAGGGCACTCTTAGAGACTTCATTCCAAATGGATTGAAACC
>JBAMIB010000119.1:888660-906970 GCA_037177415.1 Kaempferia rotunda | reverse complement strand
ACACATGGGAAAGATCATGAGTTTATAAGAGAAAGATATCTCCATTGGTATGAGGCCTTTTGGGTAGAGCCCAAGAGTAAAACCATGTTGGCTTAGGCCCAAAGTGGACAATATCATGTCATTGTGGAGATATCTAAATTTTTTAACAATTGGTATTAGAACCCGAACTGCCAGAAGGACTACCGCCAACTGTGCACAAGAGTTATGGTCCAATCAAGCCATGTTGGGTTAATGTTAACCTCAAACAAAAGTGGGTTCCCATGTCTGGATCAAGAGGACCTGACACCAGGCTGAAGTCGTGGTCGGTAGAGGATCATACATCAAGCGGATGGGCTTGAGGGGTGGTCCTTAGTTTGAGGGAGGATTGTTGGGTTGCAAGGTTGCAAACAAAGTCCCACATTAGAAAGACATGGAAAAAATCATAGGTTTATAAAGAAAAATATCTCCATTAGAATGAGACATTTTGGGTAGAGCTCAAGAGCAAAAGTATGAGAGTTTAGGCCTAAAGTGGACATTATCATGTCATTATAGAAATATCTAAAATTTTTTGGACCAAATAGTTATTATTTTTGCTCCCAATATTTTTCAATTAGTTGTGTAAGAAGATTTATAACTTCTATTGTCGACCTCTTATGCATGAACTCAAATTAATTTTCGGTCATTGTGGTCTCCTTCCTTAATCTTTTTTCTATTACTTTTTTCTAAAATTTCATGGTATGACTTATTAGTTAATACCCCTATAGTTTGTACAATTATGTACGTCTCCCTTGTTCTTATACAAGGCAACTAAAATACTTATCCTCTATTGATCAGACATTTTTTTTTAATTTTTAATATCATATTAAATAATTTTGTAAGCCATTTAATACCTTATTTCCCTAGGCACTTTCATACCTTTATCGGAATATCATCTGGTCCAATAGCTTCCATTATACATCCCATTTAAAGCTTATTCTATTTCTAAAGTTTGAATTCTACAATAAAAATTTAAATTTTTATACTCACCTACTTTAATTATCTAAGTTAAGTTGGTTAAGTTGATGAAAATACATATTCCACCGCTCTTTTATTTCTCCATCATTTACTAGTACCCTATTACATTAATCTTTAATACATTTTATTTGGCTAAGATCTCTTGGCCTCCTTTCTCTCACTTTAGATATTATCTGAATGTCTCTTTCCCCTTCTTTTGTATCCAATTTTTAATATAATCGTTCAAATATTTCATTTTTTGCTTCATTCACTACTTTCTTAGCTTCTTTCTTGGCTATTGTGTATTTTTTTTTAAGTTTTCTTCATTCTTACAAATATATATAATTCCTTATAAGTTGTTCATTTTC
The DNA here is from genome assembly GCA_037177415.1 of Kaempferia rotunda. NCBI lineage: Eukaryota > Viridiplantae > Streptophyta > Magnoliopsida > Zingiberales > Zingiberaceae > Kaempferia > Kaempferia rotunda. The sequence continues at coordinate 905,630 of JBAMIB010000119.1, read as the reverse complement.
TTTTCACTTTCTCTTATACTTTCTCGTTCCACCACCAAGATTCATTACTTAGTGGTGCGTGTCCCTTTGACTCACCGAGTACACTCTTAGCTATTATTTTTAACTTTAATACCATCTTATCCTATGTTGTATTAGAGTCACGGTATGTTTCACCCAATATTTGTACTCCTACCTTCTTCTTAAATATATTTTGCTTCCCATGCTTTAACTTCCACTACTTAATTTTAGGAGTCGTATATATTTTCTTTCTATTAATACTATGCTTGAGGCGTATATCTAACACTCTTAACCTATATTGGGTAAGTTAAACTTTCTCCAGGGATGACCTTGCTATCTTTACAAATCTTTCTATCTCTTTTTCTAACCATAAAAAAGTCAATTTACGATTTATTATTCCCACTTTTGAACATGACTAAATATTCTTCTCTTTTATTAAAAAACATATTAGTTAATATAAGGTCATATGCTATCGTAAAATCTAATATAATTTTTCCTTCTTCATTTCTTGTTCCAAACGCATAACCCCATGTGCCCTCTCATATTTCTCATTTTTCATTTCGATATACCCATTTAGATCACCTCCTATTAAAATCATTTCTTTTGACGGAATATTTTGTAATATTTCATTTAAGTCGTCTTAAAACCTTGATTTGGTAGTTTCATCTAATTTTACTTGTGGTGCATATACGCTAATTATATTCATAATTTCTTTCGTCACTATTATCTTAAAGACTATATTCTATTCCCTTTTCTAACTACTCCTACAACTTCATCCTTTAATAAATTATTTACAACAATACCCATTCCATTTCTTGTTTTATTCTTTTCTGTGTACCATAACTTAAAACCCGAGTTTTCTATCATCTTTGCCTTTTCGCCTACCTATATTGTCTTTTGTACACACAAAATACTAATTCTTCTCCTAATCATTGTATCTACTACCTCCATTGATTTACTAGTGAGAGTTCCTATGTTTCATGTTTCAAATTTTAGACTATTAGTTTTCCTATCATATTTGTTCTTATTCAACTTATGGTGTGAGAACTCTTGCCTATGTAACATTGCACCTAAGTTCTCAAGGAGATATAGCGGCCCTTGCTGATATAATCTAGTCGGACCCTGCAACACGAACTCTTATATATTTAACACTACACCCGAGTTCTGGAGATGTAATGATCCTTACTGAGATGTTACAGTCGGACCTTGCAACATGCTCCTTTCGAGGAACAACCTAGTATTAGCATAATGGTTTAATGGATTTAATCATTGAATATTTGTCATAGTTTTAATGCTTGCTGGCAACCTAATGCAACCCTCCTCCTTTATCTGGGCTTAAGACCGACCATGACCGATCGTCATGTGCTAAGTTAAATAGATATAGAATATTAAGTTACTCACACTTACTTGACTAGATTAACCTGTTTATTTTGATTTTGCCAAGCAATCTGCCTGTAGCTGATTCCACAAACTTGGACTTGTGCCAAGCAATCAACCTCCAGATTCCACTCACTTAGACTTTTTGCTAAGCAATCGGCCTCTAGCTGATTCCACACACTTGGACTTAAGTCACCTAGCACCTGTCAAGACTTAATCACTTGGACTCGATTCACTTAGCTTCCAGCTAGAAGTTTATCTGCTAAGTTTTAACCACTTGGATTTGATTCACCTAGCTTCCGGCTAATAATTTGTCTACTTGGTCCCAACTAAGACTTAGCTCATTCCTAGATGATCGGGGCTTGATCACTACCTGGTTCACTATCAAGACTTTAACACAACAGTATCATGCACCTGCAAACTTGACATAACTGGTAAGATCACAATTAACTTAACTTTAACCTTAATCATATATCAAAACTTTGGGTTACATATTGTGCACCCGACACAAATAATTACTTCTTCCAATATTTGTTCTTGTGTTTCTACTAAGTTTATTCTAGTTTCTCTTTTCTTTTGTATACTCTCTCTTATATATTTTTAAGACTAAACAGGTATTTAATATGTGCAATAAGTAGGGCATAAATGCATTGCATGAAGGAAGGGTTTAATGAACTATTGAAACTATTGAAGTGTATAGTGACTGTTTCTTTAAGAGATAATTCTCAACTATGAGGCCCAATTTCCTCACAAACAGAATTAGTGGAATCCTTTTCTTAACACTTGGGGAAGGATAGTGGTTTCCTTGCCAGATCTTGAACACTAAGTAGTAGATTGATCGATGGAGATGAGTGAGGGAAAGGGAAACTTGGGCTAAAGGTTGATGAGGGTGGCTCTAAAAGCTTGAAGATGTCTCTTTGGTTGTCCTTACAAGCAAGGAGGATTTGGTTGTCAGTGTTTAGTCATGCTAGAAGTGGTGTGTGGAAACTAAAGAAGACAACAATTCCTCCACATGTGGAATAGTGGTGCTCTGGTAGCAGCTAATTAGATTGGAAGCCATAAGCAATTGTTGGACATGGTTTAAAATTTCATTCTGTGTCAGATGAAATTTGCCTTTCTGCTCGGTGCCTGATGTCGGGCACCGGTAATATATAATAATTTATTTATTTATTTATTGACCATATAGAGAAGTCGAGATCCCGTATTTTTTTTTAAAAAAATATATTTTATTTTTAATGTTTTCCATTTTTATTTTTAATAAATATATTTTTTATTTAAAAAATATCGAAATCATATGTGTATGACATCATACAGTACTAAAACTATATCGTTTCAATCATAAACTCAAACTCTTCAACATTTTAAACCATATTGTTGAGCAGTAATAACACTTGCAAGAGGGTGATAAGAGCTCAAAATGTAAAAGAAGGTTGACGTTGGATTGCAAAAAGGTGGTGGACCGGAGCGTATAGGAGCCCTGGAGGTGATGGCTACAACACACGTCGTACCAAGTTGGCAGTGATCATTGCGGGTTAGATCTAATGTAATTTTTTTCATACATTACAAGGAGCTTTCATGACTTTGGGTTTGCAAGAGAGAATAATGACAATTGGATTGGTTGGTGGTGAAATTGGGATGCTTTGTGATGTTAGAGAAAAAATAGCGTGGAGTAGAAGAGGTGAAATGAATCATAGATGGAAGATGAAGCCAAATTCAGAATTTAGCTTTGATACACCATTAACAAATCGTGGCACTAAAAATTTGTCTTAATAAACGAGAAAAAAATAATATTATAAACTGAAAATGATAAAAAAAACTTGATGAGATCTTCACTTATTTTACAGAATAGAAATAACTTATTTTACAGAATAGAAATAAAATCAATTCATCAAGAAAAGGCTTATTTTATCAACAAAATTAAAACCAACTTTTACGAGGGTATAGTATCTCTCTATATATTATAAGAAACTTCTAATAATTTGTTCATATTAAACAACATATAGAATTTTTAAATTCTAAAATTTTAAAATTTTCCGAATAGATCTCAAGACCCCAAATCTTGGATTTCGTCAAAATGTTTCGTAATACCTAGGCCATTCAGAGATGATTTGCAACTGTTGAGATATATATTTATGCGATATCTGGCAATCGTATATTGGCTCTGTGATTTTTGTCATAATTTTATATTGGTTCTTACGATTTTTGTCATAATTTTATATTGGTTCTTACGACCTAATTCAACCCTTCACTAGTTTCGTTTGGAACTAAAACCAAGGTTGGTGCTGTTTGAAAATGTGATATAATGGTCCTTTTCTATATGTTATTTAATTTATTGTAGCTTGTGCAGTATCCTTCGATATATATATCAACTCCTGCATTAATTAACTATGAAGTGTTTTGTGATGCCTAAGTGTATTTAACTCTTCTTATTCAGAGACAAACTTGGTCATCTCCTCAAATTCAAAATCCACTCCCAGAAGGCAACTCACTACCTGAAGGCAACTCTCTTCCAGACCATGTTCAGATACCAATAGATGGAATTGATGCATGGGAAATTGATTTTGAGCTCTTCAAGTTTGGAAATAAAGTAGCATCTGGATCATATGGGGATCTGTAAGTTTCACTAGTTGACCAACATAGTTAGGATTATGATGTTATCTTGACAGTTAATATTATCATTCATTTCCACATGTTATTTATGTTCTCATGCCAATTAATATTATTATTCATTTCCAGTTATTGTGGAAAACTTCATAGTCAGGATGTGGCAATTAAAGTACTAAAGCCTGAGCATATAAACACAGATATGCAGCGAGAGTTTGCCCAAGAAGTATTTATCATGCGGTTAGTAAAAGTTAAATAGTGTCTTGTAATGGCCTGAATGGATATTTCTCTACCAGAACTTCAAAGCAAGAACTTCAAATATGACATGAATATCTTATTATGTCTTGAAACATACAACTCAGATATAGATTTGCTTTGACATATTTTTCTGTTCTCTTATTCTTATACATATTCTTTTGTGTAGAATGTTTAGATCATTGGGCAAGAATATTTTAGAACATTGAAATTTCAATTCTTCCTTGCTCTAGATATATGGGCAAAATATGCTGAAGAATCCACTTCTTTGTTAAAGTTTCTTTATTTTTCTTTATGTTTTAATGTAACTTGTAGATATGTGCATATGATAGTTCTTTCTTGTTCTTGTAGATTGCCTATACTTTCATCCATGATCTCTCTCTCTCTCTCTCTCTCTCTGCACCAACACGTTTAAAAGGTATATAATCATGTATCTCCATGCACATTTATCAGGGTAAATAGTAGATAGTCATGTTAGTGTTTGTTTAACACAGTTTAGGAGTAACTGTCATTATCTTCCAGAAAATGGAATGATTATGTTGCCTTAATTAGGAGAAATGATTAAAGTCTTGTATATATCTGTTATGTTCATCATGTTTGACCATGTGAAGTTACATCATTAAACACTATGGATGGGTCTCCGGGTCAATAGTGCGATGGTTAGGCTCTCCAACATATAACCAAGGGATTTAAAGTTTGAATCTCAGCTGCAGTGCATTGTAGGGGATTTTTCCTTTGACGAGAAGCAAGCCTAAGATTGTTGGCCATCTGATGGGTCTCCATTAGAGCTTCCCGATTTACCCTGTAGCCGGTGGAAAACTTTCATAGTATCGGGTCGATCACCTCCCAGATTAGTCGATTCAAAGAGCTTAATACTTGGATTACCGAAAAAAAAAGACCATGGATGGAATAATTTGGGAGCAGTACAATCTTGAATGTTGAACCATTTGTAACTGTAGGTTTTATTTGATTTAAAATCACGTGTCTTTGTTTCTTCCATGAAATATTCCTCTAAGATATTCCGCTTGCTATTTGTTCATGTTATTTTTCCTTGCCATAAATTGTTTTAGACTTTGCTGCTGTGCTGATTTATCACAAATATTTTACCAATAAGCTCCCTAGAGGTTATGATGCTCTTTTGTTGTCTAACTCTGCATCTATATTGTTTGTTTCCTTTTGTTTTTCAGAAAGGTTCGGCACAAGAATGTGGTACAGTTTATTGGAGCTTGTACTAGACCCCCTAAATTATGTATTGTTACAGGTAACAAAATCTTGCAAACCTTGGTTGGGTCTATCTTCTCCAAAATATAGCTATTTTTTTTCAAAATTTTCCCTTCATTATTCTTGGACATTCTTCCAGAATTTATGTCAGGGGGAAGCGTCTATGACTATCTTCACAAGCAGAAAAGATTTTTCAAACTCCCAGCTTTGCTTCGAGTAGCAATCAACGTATCCAAGGGAATGAACTACTTGCACCAAAATAATATTATTCATCGAGACCTGAAGTCTGCCAATCTTCTGATGAATGAGAATGAGGCAAGTAATTTCAGGATATTTGTCATCTGGTCCCTTTAGATTGGTTCTCTTTGAAGTTCTAGAGTTTTTAGTAGCCAGTATGGTTTTGTTTCTCTATGATATGCTAATTTGATTTTGTGTTTTTGTGGTAATTACACAAACTATCAGTTGGTCTCACTCAGATGTCATACATAAACATTTAGATGATTGAATAACTTTGATTGCTGACTTGGGAAAATACATCTTCTGACAAATTAATTTTCAATTGATTTTTTCTTAATGATATAACTTTTTTTATTTATTAACGGAGGTAGAGGATGACGATTGAGCATTTACCATCTTGTTCTTGGTCTACTTAGTTCACCAATTTGGGTCAATTCTTCTTTTTAATCTGAAGTTTATTAGTGAACTATAAGTCCATTCTAGTGAAAACCAGATGATATTAGCACATGTTGCCTGAAATTGCTCACTTAGTTCTACTTCTTTTTGTAACTAGTGTTGTATGGGTAATCTCTTTTGTTGTGAAAGTTTCTTTGGATGGTTGTGTACAGATATCAACATTTTTAGTTCTTGTCTTTGAATGATTGGAACATCAAACACTAGCCCTATTTAGGAGCTGAACTAAGCTTTGTGGTGTTTAAGTTTGTTTGATAAGGTAATCGAGCCTAAAATGAACCAAGTCATTGAAATGATTGTTCAAGCTTCTTTTTTATGAGCTTGAGTTTGGTTCAAGCTTGGCTTAAGTTTAGTTTGTTTAGATGTTATCGAGCTTTTAATTCAAATTCGTTTGATTATTGAAAACTTTTATATTAAGATTGTTTGGTTGATTATTGAGTTGGATAATACAAACTTGTTTATTCACTTTTTTTTTTGTTTATCTAACATGTTGATAAGAGCCTTATTGAGGAACGTTCTTCACGAACGTTGTTCGCGAACATGTTCACGTTTACGAGCTGAACACATATGTTCAAGCTTGTTTATTTAGTTCAATGAGTTGTTCAAGCTTGTTCATTTAATTTATTTTATGTGTATTAAATGAACATAAATAAGTTCTTACCAAGTTGAATACCAAACTTATTCATGAACGTTTGATTCATTTACGGCCCTAACCCTATTGATCCATTGGAATTTGCTTAGCTATCTTCTTTACTCATCACTTATTTACTAAATTATTTGGCAGGTGGTTAAGGTTGCAGACTTTGGTGTTGCACGTGTTAAAGATGAGTCTGGAGTTATGACTGCTGAAACGGGAACTTATCGCTGGATGGCACCTGAGGTATTACCCCACGTTAGTGCCCACTTACAAAAGTATACACATCAACCCCTGGGATTTAATTGGTCTTCCATCCTACCATAACTACGATTCTGTGATTTATAATTTTTCGGTTTTCATTTTCTTCATTTGTCATATTAAGAACCTTATTTACTGCTGCCAATGAGATTGGGCGGCTTGCTTTATGATAGTAAATTATTGGTCTGATAAATGATCTAGGTACGAAAATTAGTTGGCCATTTATCATTTATAGCACTTCAAAATTACGTGCTTGATTCATTCTAAGGTCAAATGTGATAATTATTGTTGCAATACTAATTCTTCCTTTTGGTTTCTGGTCATCTTATTTTTATCTTTCAAGTATTGATACTTTGTTTGAATTTCTAGCTTCCTTTTGAAATGTAATACAGTTAGGAAAAACTGAGTTATGGATGACCGGATGTATAATGTATGTTTCATGTACTAAGGCCTAGCTAACCTTGACCATTCAGTTTCAAAATTGCATTGTCTTTTCATATATTTAAATTTTGATTGTGGTATGAGAGCATTTTATGAAGTCATGAGCAAGTTGCAGAGTGGTCGAACTTTGGCTGGCTTGGAAGATGCAGGTGAACTAGGTGAAAAATTGACTCTGCATTTCCTTGTACATCTATAAGAAAGCATACTACTTCTGTTAAGCTTACATTAAAATGATTAATCCAGTTAGCCTCATTAACTATTTCTGAGGGTGACCGACCCAACCCCACGGAAGTTTCTACCTGCCACCAGGGCACATCGGGAAGCACTCGCGGCGGGTGATCTAGAAGCCCAACATCCCTTAGTTGCGAGTTCTATTTGGAGAAAAAATCCCTACAAATGCGCCGTAGTTAGGAATCGAACCATGGTTGTCTGGGAGACAGCTAGACGCCCTTACCGCTGCACCATAGCCCCGAGGACTCTTCTGTTAAGCTTACATTAGATGCTACTATGGGGAGTTAAAAGTTATAGATGAGAGATTATGATGCAGCAGGAAAAGTGGATCAAAACTTACAGAAATTCATTACCACTTGATATGACATGAGAGCTAAACAACCTCACATAGAGAATGAAACTTGACAATTTTATTTTGCAAAGAAGAAATATTTCTATACCGAAACGAACTTAATCAAATTAGGAAATATACCAAATTTTAAAGTTGGAAAGATACCATATTAAGTAAACGCTATACCAAAATTATCCTATACTTTCTAATAAGACAATTACCAGTTTTAAAACTTCCTTCCTTAAATGGCATCCTTCTAAAGAAAAAGGATCTACTAACATATCTTTTACAAAATCTAGAACTTCTGAGAATTAAATTCCTAGTTTGCATTAGATTGTATAAATCTAAATATAATTAAATATGTGATACCGTACACCTATTAGTTAGTCCTAGCTTAGCTTAGCTAAACTCTCTTGGGGTTGTTTGCTTTTGGGATCAATATTACCTTTTGACATTTATCTTCTGGAAAGAAGTATTATAGATCTATCTTAAAACTGTTGATATCTAATCTATCCTTTATATTGTAAATTGGTTTTGTTAAACTAGTTTTTGCATTTTCCAACACACTAATTTTGCCATCTGAACACATTAATCAATTTTGGGTTTAGATAGAAGAATAAACATAATTGTGAACATTTCATAAAGCAACTGAAATAGCAGGAAAGAATAGCAAGCAATGCAATTAAATTCATTGCCAACTTACAGTAATAACCCATGCTACTCGGACTCCAGTATGAGTATTATGTACATGGATGGACATAGGTGTACACTTAACAGAGGGTTGACTATTTACTCTCAGTCTTTGTATGTGTGTGTGTATATATATACATGCATCGTAGCCACCATCTTGCACTATTTGATAGTTATGTATGATAATTAAATTTTTTTTTCTTAATTTTCTTGTATAGGATATCTTGTCCGAGTATTGTCAACCCCTCCGAAGTGTTATATGATATGGCTTTCCTAGTTCTACCTGTAATACACTGATAAATTCACTTTACTCTATTCAGGTCATAGAACACGAGCCTTATGATCACAAAGCTGATGTTTTTAGCTTTGGAATTGTCTTGTGGGAGCTGCTTACAGCTAAGGTAACTGGTCTTTGCAGCACTAACATTTTTTTTGTTATGCATTTTAATTCTTATTACAAGTTTATTGTCTCCATGTTTTTCATTTATATCCAGCTTCCATATGAATATTTAACACCACTCCAAGCTGCCGTCGGCGTGGTTCAAAAGGTATGCATCCATTTTAAATGGTCCTAGGATAATGTATTTTAATAACAATGATACATGTTTTCTTTGTTCCCTGGTAGGGCTTGAGACCCCCTATCCCAAAGAATGTTCATCCAAAGCTTGCTGAGCTGCTCGAGAGGTGTTGGAAACAAGATCCTGCTGACCGGCCCGTCTTCTCAGAAATATTAGGGGCACTACACCAAATTGCTAAAGAGGTTCCTACCTGAATAAAATAGAATGCCCCAAAACTACTACATAGCCTTTAAAACTTGTGGGCTAATTGATCTGAAATTTAAACAGGTTGGGGAAGAATGTGAAGATCGCCAGAAAGAAAAGTCGTCAGGTGGTTTTTTCAAAGCTCTCAAACGTTGCCATTGAATCTTGTTTTCAAGCCAATGTGAATGCTCACCCAAACTTTTTCTGGTCAGTGAATTCACTTGTTGTAGGTGTGCAACTTCGATTTTGTTTCTTATTATTGAGTGGAATTTGTTTTCCGTTTTATTCGCGCGATTAGTAATTTATATTTACTTTTATCTGTGGCCATTGGCATGGAATTTAACTTACAGGAACACTTCTCACACATCTCGACAGACTCCAGAGATCTAAGCAAATCCTTTGGCTGGCAACTCATTATGCTATTGCCGAACCATTCAATTTAAATTTTCTGATTTCAGTTTATTAATTTATTGGTTTGGTGCTATGTGGAACTCATTCTAGAGGCTCGCCTATACAAAGGCGTGCATGAATTTTGACACCGGGCATAATAGTAATTATCCTGTGAGCTATTGAATCTATTTATTCTTATAAAAATATCGGAAACAACCTTCTAGAATATGTTAATTCAAAGAAAAATAGCATGAAATCAAAACTAAGAAAGGAAAACGCTATTATAACCTAAGAAATAAAAAAATGGAAAAAGAAAAAGTAAAATGAAAACTAATCATAAAAAATAAATATAAAAAAAATCCAAACTAACTTTTAGAAAGGAAAACTAATTTTTAAAAAAAATTATAACAAATAATTGAAAAAGTTAAATGATCAAATTTAGAGTAGCGACTCGATTACCCAATTTCGTCTTGTTCAAATTCCAAATAAAGTGCAACTATGTTAGGTGGCCACAAGTTAATTATCTTCCATGAAAATAGTATCGATCGTCATTCTTCAAGATTCAAAAGAGAGGTTAGAAGTCTCGTTTTTTTCTCTCACGGCTCGAAGGGGGAATATAGCTATATCAGAGGATATAAATTGATAGTGCTACTCGATGCTCCTGTATCAGACACCCTAGGTTAAAAGAACTCATCCTTGAGTTTAAAATAACGTCTTCAACATCCATAGTCTCTCTTTTCTTTTGCACTATCTTCTGATACGACATGAACTGCATCTTCAAATAAGATCAAAATCTCATGGTCATCTCTATAAAGTTCCTCGTTTACTGGCTTGCTCCTTGACTCAGTTTCATCTTAGTCGTAAATTGGATCATCGACAATTTCAATCTTGTCGTCCATATCTCTCTAAAAAAAATATTCAAATTAAAATAAAATAACTTATAACCATTAAGATCTTGCGTCACTAGATATTGGGATAGCTCTATGCTTTATCTCTGTAGATCTTCGATGAACTCGTAGGGTATGCTTCGATCCTGGTGCAAGAATTTCTCAGTTTGAACTCGTCTTTCACGACCACAACCACAATGATCACTCATGGATCTAAGGCTCTGATACCAATTGACGCTGACAAGATAGTGATTATCCTGCGGACTATTGAATTTGTTTATTCTCGTAAGAATACTTGAAACAACTTTTTAGAACCTGTTAATTCGAAGAGAAATAGCAGGAAATAGGAAAAATAACAACACTGCTGAAAATATTATTAAATCAAAATCCCTTCCTTTTACAAGAGTCTTAACCCTTGTTTGAATAACCTAATAAATAAATAAAAGTCACAATGGAAAAAGAAAATGTAAACGAAATTAATCCTTAAAAATAAATATAAAAATCTAAACTAATTTTTAGAAAGGAAAACTAATCTTAAAAAAATTATAACAAATAAAAAAAATAAAAGATCAAATCAAGAGTTTTAATGACTCAGTTAGCCAATTCTGTCTCGTCCAGACTCCAAATAGAGTACAATCATGTTAGGAGGCCACGAGCTAATCATCTCCCTTAAAAATAGTCTCGATCAAGACTCAAAAGGGAGGTTGGAAGTCTCATTTTCTTCTCATCACAGTTCAAAGGAGAATATATATGTATCAGAGGATTAAATTGATGATGTTGTTGGATGCTATGTATCAATTTCTCATTAAATTTTTCCTTGGTTTGATTTTTAAGAATATATTGGTGTGATGTGTACGTTACAAACTGTAACTTACTAATCAAGTTCCGTGTGTCCTATCTAACTCTAAGCTAGACATGTAGAGAGAGGTCAGTTTTAATTTCAGTCTCGATGGAGTATCCAAAACCACATAATTAAAAACTTTAATTTAAAATTTTTTACCATTGCTCAGGATAAACTTGAGAGATTTTGATTTCAAATTAAATATCAAGCTTCTATCTCTTGCACATCCCTTTTCTAATGTATATATAGAACCTAAATCCTCTCATCATTGAGTTGCTAAATACCTGGAACTTCACCAATTTCACTACACGAGCCACCTTATGTCCCTCTTAGTTGAGTTATTCTTTTTGCATGAAGTCACAATAGGATCTTTTACTAGAAGCGTCGAGCTCGCCTCCTTGTGGATGCTACTATATGACTCCTTGAATGAGCACAAGGCTAAAGGCAACTTGACCCCTATGAAGTGATAAAAAACCTGAAATTATCTTTCATCTCAAATCTATTATGGTCGATCTACACCTTAATAGTCTGTTCTACACACATTACTCAACAACATTTCAAGAGGCTTAGATTAAAAGGGAGATTTTTGGTACGGCCACACTTGAGATATTAATGGTTTTAATGTGGTTGACAAATGGTTAACAAATTATTTGAATTAGGCATAATATATGTTACTTTAATAAAAGTCAAGTATGCAAAAGTAAAAAACTTACAAGAGGTCTTTAGTAGGTATAGAAGTTCTAGAAGAGTAAACTCTAAACAGATGTGGAAAAGACCAAGAGGTCCTTAATAGTTGAAGTCCTAAAGGAAAGAACCTCAAGCAAAAATAAAAAAAATGCCAACAAGTATTGTTCTTGGCAGATAGTCTAAGAAGAGTGAACTTCTTATAAATATGAAAAAGTCCAACAAGAATTTAATAAAAGTTCCAAGAGATCCTTAGTAGATGAAGCTTTGAAAGAGTAAACTCTTGGTAAATTCAATAAACGTCGAGAAGATCTACATGTCTTTAGAGATGTTGGATCGAAGGCTCAAAGACCCAAATCGAGCATAGCCCAAAGGCAAGTCAAACTTTGAAAGCTTAGAACTCTGAAGGGTTAGAGGCTTGTGAAGAAGAACTCCAGGGAATTAGCACTATTGGCTTGAAGACATGTGAGATGAGAGAAGATGGGGTGAATGCCATTTTGAATGTTTTGTGTAGATTTTTCTAGTTAGATATGTACTCGATTAGAGAACAAATATTTTGGGTGAAAGTCAATCAAAAAACTCAAGTTCAAACAATTTTAGTTGATTGAAGTGGTTTTCAGTTGGTTGGATAGTTGTGTTTATGATCAAAAGATTGTTGGGGGGGGGGATGGATACCGCGCGTCGCTTGCTTTTCTACTTTTTTATAAAACAAACTCATGTTATAGCAGCAGAAATAAGAGAGAAAAATAAGTTAACACCATTTCTTTTTTACTTAGTTCACAGCTTGACAATTACTAGTCTAAGGTCCTCGTTCGTTGATCACTTTCATTGGGAAAATCACCAAAGCATGAAGAATTATAAAACTTGAGTACAAGACAATAAATAAATTATACCGACAATAGAAAATAATTGAAGATGAGGCGTTGGTTGTCGGAGCAACATTTTGGTATCGTAACGAAGGTTCTGCAATAGGATGCAAGATTGAAAGTCATATAGAATGAGTGTTTAAAGTTGTTGGTTGAATCCTTCTTTTATAACCTCTTCTAGGCTCTTGGATCCCTTCCTGACACCTCTACATAGGTTTATCCAATCCACCTTCATTGGCAGCTTGCCCACCTTCTTGGATCATCACAGAGTTAGCACAAAAAATAAATAATATGGAAATAAAATTATTTGACCGTTTTTAGACTATTCGATCATGACTTTTTGATTTCTTTAAAACCCTAGATCGGACCGATAACTACTATTCCCTCAATGGAGAATGCGTCCTCACCTACTCTTCTCAGTAACTATTATCGAATATCCTCTCGACCTGTTTAGACTTTTGCTCAGCATCTGATCTTAATCTTCGGGGCTTCCCACTAGATGTCTGATCATCGATTCTCTTAGACATTTGTCGAGTGTCCGTGACCCTAGGGCTTCCCGTTTAGTGTCCTCGACTCCTATGACTTCTATCCGATGTTCTCGATCTGCCAAGACTTCTGCTCAATCTACTCGTCTAGGTCTTCTTACCCAATCCACTCTACTGGAACTTGTTATCCAATCCAGTTGACTAGGACTTCTTTGTCTAACTTCAACTAGGGCTTTCCTGCACAGTTAGTTAAGTTCGTTAGATCACAATAATCCTTAACTCTAGTCTTTTACCAATATCAAAATATAGGTTCGATTAATGGGTGCTTCCAACACCAACAAAGCGAACTTAGTGGTTGACTGTTGGCATGTTACTAGTGAACAAAAGTGTTTTTTTTGGCTTGAGTTGTCCTAATGGGAATTCAATCAATTGAAGTCGATTGAGTTAACTGTTTTAGTGTTTGTAATTTAAATTGACTAGATTAGTTGGATGATTGTCTTTATATAATAAATTTTATAGCTATAAGATGAGTCATTGAAGGTACCTAGAGTCTAGTTAACAATTTAAAGATCATACAATTATTTAGGTGAGTCAATTGAAGGTTAAACACATATATTAGTATTAACCCTTAGAGTCAATTATGAGATGATTGACAAGGAAACTTTTGTATCATATTTCATTAATAAAAGGTAAAATTTATGGTTATTATATTTATTTTAGATCTATACTAGATGAATAAATATAATAATGTCCTAGTGTCGTAGGTTCTAATATATGACATATTAATTAGTTGAATTGATAGTAAGAGACTGTGTGTATATATTATAACACTACTCTTAACTATTCCTAGTCAAAAATTAATATACAAGGTCAATATTAATGCATTGAGACTAACATGTAGGTCAATTAGTGACTTAATCTCACAAGTCATGAATATAAGATATCAAGTTGACACATAGGTATATATTAAGATTATATACTAAATTGACCCGCCATGAGAATGTTTTATGAATCATTATATGAGTGTCATAAACATTCTCATAGTGACTATTGGTATGAATAGTCTTTAGACCTGAAGTCACTACGATTCCCTACATAAAGAGTTGTGTACTTCAGCAAACATTCCCTGTAATAAGGTGGACTATAAAGTTGATTACTGGTATGCAACAAGTTGTGCGGAGCGATGTGAGTGATGTAGATGAGACCTATCCCTTCCATATAATAAAAATAATATCTGTGGGATCCTTAATTAAGTAAGACTACTAAAATGCATGGTCATATTCAAATAAGTCAATATGAGATATTGAGCTCATTTGGTTAAGTGAATCTACTTGGAGATCAAGAAACACAAAGATTGACACGAGAATGACATCATCTATGTCTTATTGATCAATTTAGATATCAAGAATAAAAGGATGAAGTTATATAAGATAATAGACAAAAAAAAGGTTAGGTTGGATCTCGACATTCTCCTCACTTGGTTAGCAATAATGATTGCTAGATGTTACTAATTGCTTATGTATCTAAAAGGTTGTTTTAGAGATATTGACAATGTTACGGGAACCTATTGGGTCACACACACAAAGTGCATGTTGATTTGAAAATTGATTTATTTTAGTTTGACTAAAATAATATGGGTGTGAACCTTAAGCTTGAAATAAGTTTTGGACCTTAAAGCCCAACTCAACTAAGAGCCCAACAAGAGAAACACTAAGAGTCATCTTATCTTAGATAGTGGAAAGATGAAAAGTTTGTGGTTTCTCTATGGCACCATAATAGTCATTTCTTAAAGAAGGTCTTTAAGAAGAAGAAGGTGAAGAGTTGGGTTGCCACCTTAGGTAGTCATCTCTAGTAAGATGAGAAAGTATGTGAGTCTCTCTATTTTCCCCCTTCTTCTTCTTTTTCTTCTTGATTATATGAGTAGCAAGAAAGGAGATGGGTGTGATTCTTCAATTCTGGTGTTCATGAGATGATTCACAAGGACATGCTCGTGTGGATACTGAAGAGGCGCGACTATTCTGATTGTGCTGGATTTGCTGAATCAAAGTTGCTGCCTGTATTGTCAACAAAGGTAAACGTGTATACTTTATTTACATGGATCTCTAGAGGAATCCATTTTCACTGTATATATATGCTATTTTTCACAATAGATCCCTACAAAGTCAACTAGAGACATGATCGTATGAAGACATAATCACAAAGTTATCAAAGTTGATTGTAGATGGATTGAGATGACTGAAGACACAACTGTTGGTCCCCAGGTAAGTTTTGATGTGATCAACCAAGTTAGGTTATGTCCTATGAAATCTAACCCTTGTGTCTAAGTATGCATGAACTTAGGAATACAAGAAGTCGAGCGGAAGACGCAACAGACGAGAAGGACGAGACGGGAAATGAGCCGACAGGCTCAGTGCGTCCGAGGGACGAGAAGTCACGGAAAAGTACACAGGCGGATGAGAAGGATATGTGTGGCGGTTCAAGAGACGAGAAGCCGGGGAGAAAGGCTGCTCAAGGAAGAAGGACGGAACATGGGTTCGGGTGGGCTCTATTTCGGATGTCCGAAATCACCCATGTGATTGGAGCCGATCAGGAGCAGGAAAGTTAACTTCAGAGTTGACCAAGTTGCTGTGGAAGGCACCCTCACACTGCGGAAGGCACCTCCAAGAAGCAGAAGGCACCTCCTGGCCAATCGAAGGCGCCTGCCGAAGGCACCTCCAGGCGCCTGAAGGCGCCCTTAGCCCGGTTAGCAACCGTTGGATGGAAGAGATAAAGTTTTATCCAACGGATATAACTTTATCCACCCGAAGGCGCCTTGGGCGACCTTGAAGGCGCCTTCAAGTCAACAGGATAAGCTTTACAGGTCCTATAAAAGGACCACTTGACATAGGAATTCACAACAACTTTATACACAACTTCTATAGTAATTTCCTAGCATTGTTCTGAGCTTTTAGAGATTATAAGAGACTTCTCCGCCTGCAAAGAAAGATATACTGCTAGTGAGCCTATTTCAACTATCTTGGATTAACAACCACCTAGGTTGTAACCAAATAATCCTTTGAGCCTCTTCTTTTGTTTATGTTTATTTTTTATAGTTGTTGTGCTAGACTAATCAGAATATCTGCTTTAGCTTGAGATAGTTTTATTTTTAATTTGTAGGGTTTTCGACCTCAATCAACTGGCCCTAAATGTTTCAACAAGTGGTATTAGAGCCAGATCGTTTCAGAAGGACTAACCGTCAGACAAAACACACCAAATGGTCGGAGCTAACATCCATCCGCGAAAGTTTGATGGAGAGTTCGGATACTGAAAGTGCAAGATGTAGGT
>JBAMIB010000119.1:765299-779382 GCA_037177415.1 Kaempferia rotunda | reverse complement strand
TGAAAACTCATGGTCTTGTTTCACCTGCAAGAAAAGTCTGAAATACTTTCCTCCTAGTGCAAACATGCATCATAAGTTGAATATGAATATTGAATCATAGAAAGGGCTTTCATTTTGTTGAGACAACAACAAACACAACTTACACATCCACAATTGTCTACACATTCTCATGAGTCTCTGTATTCTTCTTTGGACAAATTGTCTCGATGTGCACATATATCTTACATGTACCAATGAACAAACTCTAACAATCTGATGTCACTTCTTGCCATCTAAGAAAGTATCCAACTAAGTATCCACAAAAAGATGAAGTAGTAAAGGATGTCTATGTCAAATCATCAAAGATCTTCTCCCCATCCATGACCAACTCATCCAAGGTTTTCAAATGAATTTAAATGCTCTATCAAGCCTTAATGGCACTACTCTCTTTATACCACACCTCCAATCCCTGCCTAATGCTCGAGGTTTAATTTCATTAGTCACCATATAACTAGCAATATTTGCAGGATATAATTTGATTAAATATTTTTTCCTGCATTGTTTACCAATCACTCTTATTACTAATATTTGATGGTTTGCCCTTCGCTCTGCCAAACAGAATACTCATGGACTTTGTTTTATCAACAAATTTGATATTATAAACCGGTGTAAAGAGAAATCCAATGATTTTTTTTAGTTGCCATCAAATATCCAGTCAAATATCCAGCATACCTTGCGCCGACTAATCATGGGGTGACCGGCCTGACCCATGGAAATTTTCCACCAGCCACCAGAGTTATCGAGGAGCGCTTGCAACAAGAGGCCCATCAGCCAAGCGTTCTTAGATCAACTGCCCATTAAGGAAAATTCATTAGTTAATTCGCCGAAACTAGAACTCGATCCTTAGATGTTTGGGAAACTGAGAAAGAACTCTGTTGCTGCACCATTGCCCCGGGGCTACATTTTCATGTTCTTATTTCCACTGTTTGTTGCATCCCTTAGATTCGTTGTCAACAATAAGTATTTTTTATTCATTGTTGTAGACACCTAAATAGATAGTGGGATTGACATTTCTAATGTGAAAGTGTCGCTCTTTTACTCTCTCATTATAAAAAGAACCAATATGGTGCTTAAAATCGTTGATATGGCTACTAGGTACAAATAAACTACACCAAGAGCATGTAATTACACTTGATAAGAAGGATCTATTGTGCAACAAAATAACGTCTGTTTTGTTTGTTTAGTTAAGTCTTCCACAAAATCTGGGTCTATCACTTTCATCATCATCTGAAAAGAGAAGATTACCCTAGTCTTAAGAATAGGGCTAAGGACAGACTTGCCTTTTAAAGTGATACACTTCCCCCTTGCAGACTGCATTTTATTGATCAAGTGTTCCCTCATCCATTCTTCTTTATTTCATGTGTTCAAACTTACAAGTTACAACTTGGTCATCAATGTAACAGATGCACCCATTACTAAACCTTGGTTGTGGCAATTCAATTCTCACCTTCTTGCACAGGTGGCTGAAACTTTGTCTCTTTGATAAAGCGATTGCATATTACTTGGACCATAATAGCAAGAAAATGTGATTGGATGTGGCTGAAACAGATTTACAATATTTTGAAGGATTAAAACATTTCTTTGCTTTCCATTGTTAACTACTCCACTGTAGACACCATCCTGTACATACGTATTCGTTAACCTAATGGGTAGGCTTTGGGCCTTCATAAAAACATTCATACTGTCCCATATTTATTACCAAGGAGAAGTGCAAAGGGAAGCTCACTATAACGATAGGTAAACTCTAATTTTTGTTTTTCTGAATTTCTAGATTGTAGGGTTCTCATGATCAGTTAACATTATTCATGCAGTATTAACGTGGCGTGTCTACTTAAAATTGTATGCAATGAATATTTAAAAGTTATTTTTCTTGTGATTTTAATATTGAAATTAGGGTAGGCTCTAATCAGATATTGTAAGCAGGAAGAAGAAGGGAAAGAAGTCACCAAAGTTCTACATCGATATACAGCAGAGAAACTGTCATCCTTTGGAGAACTAGCACTAATGTATGTTGCAGCTATAGTTTAATGTATCCTTCTCAAATCATTTCCACTCCCATCTGGATGATAAAATAGTATCAACATCCTCTAGGGATATTACTGAAATTCTTACATAAATGCATATTTCACAACATACTCCCAATATCTAGTTATTAGGCAATCATGTTATTCAATTGTCTATAAGAAAGAAAATGAAACATTTTGCTTTTTCAAGATGTAGATTCACATTAGTAATTTAGTATATCATCAATAACTGTCATAAGCCCCCATGAGACTTACGTAGCCTTTCGCCAACTAGTGCAATTACAATAAAACTCTTATTCATAAACTTGAGCAAGATTATATGGCTGGGATATTGAAGAAGATTGCAACCTTTAATAAATAAAACAGCCTGCTGAATTACTAAAAGAAGTTCAAACTTGTATCCATCATTACGGAAGGAAAGCACCTGGTTGGAACTATAATAAAATATGTAGACGGTTGGCAATTATCTTTTGATTTTTTTTTCTTGTTGGAGGTGCATATGTCTTTATATTAATGTGATGTAATGAGAGCACGAAACAAATCCAATATTTTGTTATGTTATCCACCATTAAATAAAGGTCTTCTGTGTTGTCTTCTATAGAGTCGTAAATGAATTAAAGGTTCATGAGAAAGGTCAGTATTTGACTTGGTAAGAACTTGTTTAAGTTAGTTCATCCTTGAACAACTCATTAAATAAAGTCAACTAAATGAACAAGCTTGAATAATTTATTAAATAAATGAACAAGCATATATGTTCAGCTTGTAGATGTTTGTAAAGAGATATTGTAAAATGTTAAAATGTTCATAAGCAATGTCCACGAACAAAGCCTATGTATCATTTTTATCAACAAAACTCAAATTAAGCTTATAAATAAACTTGTAAATAAATAAAGAAACTCTCAAAAGAAACAAACAAGCTTGCAATATAATGCTCATTAAACTACTAAACTGACTTTCTTGTTGTAAGATCAATTGACTAGAATTTATCATATATCGACTAACCTTAGATACGTCAACTATCTAGTTGATTGAGGCATGAATAACAACATTTTGTTCACTTCTTTCACTCTTTCTCTACATAGTTTGCCTTCTTCCATCTACTATCAACACTACGCCTCAATGCTCCTCATTTTGTTATTCCTCGTACCATCGCTCTCCGATCTCTAGTAGACCCTGAGCCATTAAGCCGACCAACTTGGCACGCCAAGTCATGCTCCAATATCGTCTCAATACTTCTTTTGTTGTAGTCTCTCGGATACCTCATGCACCCTCCTCCAAACTTCATCTGAACTCGAAGTCTTGAGCTGGTTGTCTCGGTCATACCAAATCATCATCAACCCTTGACCTCGTTGGATCATGAGCTTTGCAAGCTCTGTGTGTCTTACCAAGTTCCTTCACAACTTGACACATTGATCTTGGCAACATAGGACAAGATAGCACTAGCGTAACCTAAATAATACTAATTTCATTCTTCCACAGAAAATTATTTCAATCATAAAAATTATATCCATTATACAATGCAAAACGCAAAATATGCAATCAATGTTTATCAATCGTGATACATTTATTTAAAATCTAAATTGCTTATCACTTGCAAAACATGTGTTTAGAATAACACTTACAAGTTATGAGTTACCAAATAGGATACATTTTATTTTTAAATCAATTTGGTTCCCTCTAAATTGGTCCCAATGAAAAATATGATATATTTTTTCACCACATATGGCTATATGTGGTCACACTTCTTAATCTGCATGAACAACCACTGGAATCCAGTTCTAATCTGCCTAGCTGCTGCATCGGTGAGTGAATTGACTACTTGTTAAAATCTTGACAGTAAGCACTGCTAAATTTTAGATTGTGCCCTCGTATGATATTATTTTTCTTGTCTCATTGCAATGTGAATTTCTATAATTTTGCTATATTATGCTAATTGGTGCTTGCCTGGAAATTGGACATGGTGTCATATTGATTGTCTGGGGACTATGCACACTTAATAAATTTTTATTGAATTTCACCTAGAAATTTTGTATTTTTGGAATAATTTTTTGTTCAAGAATTGTGTCGATTATCAAGACATTTTTGTTAACCAAGATTGCTTCTCATTGTCATTCATCATACTAGCTGGATGTCTTTGATACTTCATGTGCTAACCATCAAAATATATTTAATTAGGATATAACCCAATTTTGTGCCTAACTGTTCTTTTATAGGTACAACAAGCCACTTCAGGCATCAGTTCATGCAGTTACTGTTGGAACTCTTTGGTGCTTGAAGAGGGAAGACTTCCGAGGAATTCTTATGTCAGAGTTCTCCAATTTGTCATCGCTAAAGTTGCTCCGATCGGTTGACCTATTCTCCAAATTGACAATCTTACAACTAAGCCACATTGCGGAGGCTCTTATCGAAGTTTCTTTCTCAGATGGACAACAAATAGTTGACAAGGTCCATAGTTTTTGATCTAAAGTGCATCTATTTTTCCTCTTGTTGTGAGTTAAATTCTTTGGGGAATGAGCCTGCATCAATTATGTCTTAATCATGGCTATACGAATCTGTAAGCAGATATAGATGGTTTAACTTGTACACCAAGCCGAAGGACTCAAAATGCTTATTCAAACTCCTTTTTCTTTGTCTCTCATCCATCTATTCCCCAGAAAGACCTGATTTGCTCCCTCACCTATAGTATATTTTTTGTTTACTCATTGTCTCAATACAATTATTTATCTTGCAGAATCAACATCTCTCTTCACTGTATCTAATCCAAAGAGGTAAGGTGAGGCTGACATACAGACCAGAGCTGTTGAGTCCAAACGCATGCAGTCTTCTTTCCACTCTTTTTGATCAGGGGTGTCACTTTCAAGAAAACGGTGAACATGTAGTTGAGATCTCTGAGGGAAGCCATTTTGGACAGTGGACTCTTCTTGATGAGCATATTAGTTCTCTCACTGCGGTTTCAGTTGGTGAGGTGGTCTGTTCAGTTTTTACGAAGGAAAACTTCGATTTGATAGTTGGTCCTTTGACAAAAAATCAAAACAATCATCGCAAGTACGTATTTAACAAAATTAAAATTTTGAACCTCTTTTACCTGGTTATATGAATTGTGTTATGGCTTCTAGGTCGAAGGATTTCCAAGATTCTCAGAAAGAAGTCGAACCAAATTCTGTTTCTGGTGCATACAATATTCAGTTCTCTGATTTGGTAAGCCATTAGCCATCAATAAATAAATTTTGGAAGGAAATTGTAGACAAAATGGAAACTTTTGAATGTCGAAGTTGATAATGGCGTGTTATCTAGGAATGGAAGACGAGCATATACTCCACTGACTGTTGTGAGATTGGCCTTGTCTTTTTAAATTCTTCTGGTAGGTATCTTTTTGGGGAAAAAAAAAGTAATTACTGTAGATATTCCTTTTCTGTTGATCACCAATCTGTGTCAAAACAAAGTGGATTTAACTATGGTATGCTATGTTTGAGCTCCTATCAGATACTATGCGAAGCTTAAAAATGTTCTCTAAGAGGAAGATCAAAGATCTCGGGAAGGAAGAGTGTGTCTTGAAAGAGAGAGAACTACTGAAGAGTTTGAGCTTATTGATATTTGTGCCAAAGGTTTTATGCACATGTGCTGATGACTCACATGTGGGGATACTACTCGATTGCTGTCTCGCATGCCCATTAGCTTCTGTAATTAACTCACCCTTGGATGAACAATCGGCACAATATTTTGCAGCTTCAGTTATTGTAGCACTGGAAGAACTACACATGGTTAGATATACTTCTTTCCTAGTAGAAAGTATTTTTATCAATTAGAAGGATTCTCCTTTTGTTTTTGCCTGTTAAATATTTTATCTTAATGTTAGAATAAATTGAATATTAATAATATCCAATATTGAAGATCAGAAGTCTATCCTCTATAGAGGTGTTTCGCCAGATGTTCTAATGCTCGATCGATCAGGGCGTTTGCAGGTAGTTTTTTTTTCTTCTCTACGATGAATGAAGTCGCTCGATGTATGACATTTAACACTATTCCATTTGTACTTCTATTTATCCTTAGCTTGTAGATTTCAGATTTTCAAAGAAGTTAGATGGAGAAAGAACTTTCACTATATGTGGCAATGCAGACTACTTAGCTCCAGAGGTTATCTTGGGAAAGGGACACAAGTTCACCGCCGACTGGTAAGATACTCATGATGTCTCAGCATTTCATGATTCTGGCCTCAATTTTGTGATGCACTCAGGTGGGCTTTGGGAGTACTGATCTATTACATGCTTCAAGCTGAAATGCCATTTGGCTCATGGAGAGAAAATGAACTCGAGACATTCGCAAAGATTGCCAAGGGTCAACTTACTTTACCTCAATCTTTCAGCATAGACGTAGTTGACCTTATCACTAAGGTTTCTCGCATTTTTAACTTCCTTTTTTTTATCCAAGTTGCGTTTGTATCCATATTTTGCACTTTAATAAGAATGTCTCATCAGCTACTCGAAGTCGATGAAGCTGCGCGATTAGGTAGTGACAGTCCAACCTCTATCAAGAGTCATTCTTGGTTTAATGGTGTCGACTGGAAATTAATCACAAGCGGCCATTACCCGGTGCCAAATGAAGTTATTACTCGTGTCAATTCATACGTCGAAAACCATGCAGAGGCTGCTATATTTCCTGTGTCCTCCCCTCATGATCTAACTGATCTTAATACTCCAGAGTGGCTGGAGGGTTGGTGAAGCTTTCAGAACAGGTCTCATCCAATTCTTCAACTTGAAAACCAATATTGATAATCTCATAGCCAGATTTCCTGGACCATTTTTCAAACGATTCATCAGCTGCAAATGATCATGCTCTTCATCCGTATCTTCCTGCAGCTAACATTTCAAATCTCAATCTTCGCTTTGGAGTCATGTTCCAGGTAACCCAAATTTACCAAGGATTTAGATTCATTCATAGAGTGATACATAATGGAGTTGTACTAGTTTTTAGCTGTTAATAAGACTGCAAGCAGATGGGTTATGATGATTTGTGAATCCTGTTATATACATATATAGTTTTGAAATGTACAATCTCCAAACAAAATTCGTCTTCTATGGCATTCAGTATTAAATTCAAACTCATGTATGAGATTACAAAACCGAATTATACGATGTAATGTACCTTTGTCGCGTGATCTATTCTCTTTTTTACTAGAAACGACAAGTCTTTTGTTGAGTATTGTTACATTTATATAAGACTAGCAACATACACAACATGTACAAATGTATATGCAAACAAATCCTCTAATCTTTAAATGATTGGCATCACTGTGTTTGACTTGTTAAAGTTCTTACGAATTCAAAAGCCTCTACAAAACAAAATAAACCTCTTAAACTTTTTTTTCTTCTTACAAATAAAAAAAGTAAGATGGGTTTAAAAATTTCCAAGCAATATAGGGAAAAAAACTTGAAAAATGAATACAGATTTGCTTTTTATCTCTCCAAATCTTATAAAGCAATTAGACACTAAAAAGTTAGGTACAAAATGAAGACTTAGATTAAACCTTCTGCATACAGAAACTTAACAGATGCGTCGGTTTCTAATCAATGACATAATTTGGAGCCACTGCTATAATCCGATTCTCACTTGATGATCTTCTTGCTTGGCCATCTCCCTCAGCAGAAGCTGCTGCTTCTCCATCATCAATGACTATCAGATGACCTTCCCTCTGTATCAATCTCTGCATGACATGGAAAGAACATCTCTGAAACTCTTCCCAACCATTAGGGTAACATTGAGTATTTTTCATTACTAAGTTAACTTGGGAGTAAGGAGCAAACTGAAACCTCCTATAATGTCTGGCTTTACCTCTATTATGGCTTTGATGCACTTAACCTCCTCGCGCACCTCGTCAGTGTTCTCATAAGCACCTTGAGCATTCTGCCGCTCTACATACCATATAATTAGATCTCCTTGCTTCATTCCTGCTAAACCACTTCCTGGAAGGCCAAGATTACAACTAGGAGAATTAGTCACCATCGAGTTTACATTTTCAAGGAATATTAATAGTTCTATAGGCGATTGAACTAAGTATCATCACCCTAATCCCCATATGCAATAGCAGTCAGATTCTGGAAAATGGATCTCATAAGTCACAAATTATCCATCAGTTACAAGTTGGTTTACAATCCAGAAATTACCTCACATTTCATTCTATAACCACTCAGGATAGTCATCATTCTTCCATGCATCTGAGTGAGGGCTCTGAGCCTTCTTTAAATCATTGTATAATTAAATTTGTTTTGTGCAAAGGATTTCAGGTCTTTCTCAAAAATAATAAATTTTGTGAAACATGTTGAGAAATGAAAATTCAGAAATTGAAAATAGGAATAGTGGTATGTTTTTGTAACCAAATTATAGGCTAACAGGAAAGATTCTAGGCTTAACATCTTGATCCTGCAAACAAAACAAGAGTTTGAATGATAATATTAAGCAATTTTACCTTCCCGGGAAACTGATTCCTCATGCTGTCGTAAGCACATAATAAGAGCTTGAGTAACTTTCTGAAAATGCTCCTCAGTGATAACAAGTTTCTTTCTCTGATGACTGTCAGATTGTTGTCCGTGACCTGCTTGTCATTCATCCAGTTAACTGAGATAGATTCTCTTGCTAATTGAATTACAAAAGGACATATTACCTTCCTTGTCAGGTGTATGAATATTCTCTTCAGGTGCTGGTGGGTTAGCATCATGGTCAGGGACTGTCTCTGGAGTACTATCTTCATTCTCTTGAAAATCAGAAAGATCAATCTCACTCGATTCAACACTGCATATGCATTGATTTATTTTAAAAACATAAAGAAACTAATGAATTGTTTTTGTATATCTGAAAAAGAACTTACCTGATGATGGATGTTTTTAGTAGTTTTACAGCCATGCGAACATGGACTGGAAGAACCTACGAATATAAACATATATTATCTTAACAAATTAGATTATTATCGCATATATGCCTTTGTTGCTTTAGAAGAAAGAGTTTGCAACTTTGCATTAGTTGACAGAGAAAGTTAGCTTGATACACCATGGATAAATGCTTACCACTTTCTCCAAATGGCTCCTAGCAATGGCTTCAGAAAGCCTGATCAATGCCTCGAGCTGCCTAACTGTCATTCGGTAAGCAACTCTGGTTCCAGGTGTACTATCACCTCTCCGCAGCGCTACATATGATTGTACGAGCACCTTTCTTGCTTCTGAACTAAGCTGCATTAAGATAGCCCACTTAAGAATCAAATGATGAAGTTCACTTTTGCAATACAAAGGTAACAATGAGTAAGTTCATGAACCTGAGGTTTTATAGACTTGGCATAAGCTATATATCGCTTCAACTGTGCAGTGGTGAATGCAGGAGCAAGCGCATCCTCACGCCTCTGACGAACTCTCACAATGTGATGGGCAATGTGATAATCGGTGTTCTCGTCTGGATCATCGATCATTATGTACACCAGATCAAAACGTGAGAGAATAGCAGGTGGAAGAGCCACATTATACTGAAAAGTTGATATGAATACAAATATTAGTTTTCATTATTTGAGATAAGAAAAGATGAAAAATTCTTTAAGTCGTAGATATAATGTTAAACCAACATGACTGGAAAAATTATCATCCTAGCAAGGTAACAAACGAACTACCAACTGTGCCAACATTTTGAATAAAATTTCAGAATTTCAAAAAGGGAAATTCACCTTGAGAGGTTTTGACTTGTCATATCGCCCTCCGGCTGGATTCGCTGCTGCTAAAATTGATGTTCTTGCATTTAGTGTAGCTTGTATACCTGCTTTTGTGATGCTTATAGTCTGCTGCTCCATTGCTTCATGTATAGCAACCTTGAGTGTATTCAAGTTAGTGCTTCAAATATTTAGACTGCCATACAAATATAGGAACTGGAAAAGAACTACCTGGTCCTTGATGTCCATTTTATCAAATTCATCTATGCAACATATACCATTGTCTGCAAGCATTAAAGCTCCAGCCTGCAAAGGACAAAGAGAGATGATTTGAAAAGCAAATGATTAGAAATAATGAGATTGAGCAATGTCAAGTATCAGCAAATTGATTTTTGAGAATTTTTATTTCCATTATCAACATCAGTCGTTCAAAGTAGAACTTCAACTGATACAGGACAATAGAAAGAATTTACTCTTCGAAATTTTATACTTAAATTCCTGCTCATTAAATTCCAATTGATATTTCATAAATATCAGAACCACCACCCAATCAGACATTCAAAATTCAATCATGATTTACAATTTAAAGAAATATTGAGCGCAAATTCTCGGTGTATTCCTGAACAAGAAACTTTCCAGGTACTAAAACCTAGCCCAATTTAACTTTTACTGTTTATTGAAAGAGTACTTCACTAGCTCTAATAGCTAGAGATCTTCCCCACAATGCGGCAATGCCAATCATTTTCATTGATTAATTCCATTTTGGTACCCGTTAATTTATATTTCTCAGTTTATTCATCAAATTTTTTTTCAATATGAACCCTAAAGTTCCAAAAACAATATGTAATGGCACAAATGTTTCCGAGCCAGCAACAGCTACAGTTTCCCTTCGATAAATGAAATTTTTCATTTTATTTAGATAAACAACATACCAAATCAAATTTATCAAAATTATATTATTTAAAAATGTAAATTCTTTGAAAATACACTGTTGCAAATAAAAATGAAATTGAGACAGAAACAGGAGTAAAATTGAGAAAAAGTCAAAACTGTTGGATCCAAAATAAGATTGGTTTGTTTCTCTTATAGATGCCCAAATGTGAAGTGTTTCTAAATCATGCAAGAAAATTAGCAAATTGTTGGCAATGCAGAATATTCATGAACAATTATGCAAGAGTGATTACTTAAAATCTTGCAAACAAAATCCAGTATTTTAAGTTATGAAGCATTTGGAGAGTTGTACTAAGCAATTGTTGAATGGTCATCAGTAAACTATTTTAATGTTTCTCATGTCAAAGAGTAAAACCATTAATACCTCAATACAGAATTCCCCAGTCTCAGGCTCCTTTGCCACTGTTGCTGTTAGACCAGCAGCCGAAGAGGATTTGCCAGATGTATAAACAGATCGGGATACAAGACCAACAGTGTACCTGTTTAGTTGAGAATATGGGAATTAAGCTTTCACAAACAATAGAAGGATGGGGAAAATCAATATTTTCCATTGCAAATTCAATTTAATAAAAATAAGCAACAGAGGGTACTTGAGAAACTGAGACTTTGCACAGCTCGGATCTCCTACTATGCACACGTTGATATCACCTCGAAGGTTAATTCCTTCATGGGTTAACTTGTGAACACCACCTACTAGCATAAGAAGAACTGCTCGCTTTATTTCTTGATGGCCAAAAACTGTGGGGCATATGCTATCGACTAATTTATTGAAAAAATCAGGGGTGTCCCTCATCTGCATCACCTCCTCTTCTTCTTCTGGCTACAATATGCACCATTGTTAGAAAAGACTGACTGTAAGTCAAATAGATGAGAATGACACCATTATCTTCAATTACTTTTATTAAGAATGAAGAATCAATATTCATGCTTTTTTTATTGGTAGGGTGGCAAGTAAAACATTTGACATTGCTAGAAAATTAGGAAGCAATGGAAGGAAAATTTGAGTAACAAAATCATATTCAAGTACCAAGCAATGTATGAAAATGGTTATTTCATTGTTGCGTGAACATATCATCATTCATGTAACACATACTCGACATGGGAAACTTAATAAGCTAATAGTTCTTAAAACCAAAAACTTACTGTGAACTCCTGTTTATCACTATCATCAATGTCCATCTTTCTGTCCCTAATGTCTCCATCCCCTCTACCATCTGCTATCTAAACAAAGTGAGCATGAAATGCATTTTAGCAATGCTTGCCTAAATGAGGACATAGGAGCAAACAATTTTCAAAGGCTCAAAACCGATGTTAACCTGCACTGAGTTCGCAATGAAAGCAAGGCGATATGACAGATCCCTCACACCCAGAGATTTAAGACCTTTGACACCTCCATGACCACTAGTTATGTTCTGACGCTGAGGAGCTTCCCTCCTGCATTCTGCTCTTTCACCAGGTGAAGTCAACGCCATTACATCCGGCACAGCAACCAAAGTACCCGTGAAGATAACACTGGAAACACCAAGAATAAGGATAACTAAAAGATGACCACATTTCTATTGCAATGCATCAGACTAAAGTTTGCAGATAAGCTTACGTGTCTCCAGCCCTTGCCTTCTCCACAATCTCATGCCTCAGAATAACATCCAAGGAACGAGGAAGAGACCCGGCAGGTATTTCTTTAGATGTCTCCTGCATTCTTACCCTCTGCCAATCTGTGAACTTGCTCTCTAGCCGAAGCAGCGCCCAATTATTCCGCGATGCACATGTAGCATTCATGCATATAATAGGCTATATAGGATAGCAATCAAAATTGTGTTTAACAAAGGCATCTTTCATCATAAAATGACTAAAAGAGAAAAGGAAATTGCGGCAAAAGAATATTGGAATGATATTCGAGCAAGAGAAAAACGAGTAGCCCTCACCTCAGTGTACTTGTACTGCTGTTCTACATTCTTAATGACTCCTCCACATTCGAGGCACTTAAAGGTTCCCTGCAGGAGCTCAGGCCGGACCTCACTCGTCCGAGTTACGACTCCCATTACAGAAGTCAACCTCCCAATCTCTGACGTCGTCAGTTCCCTTAACCTAATTGTGGAATGCAGAGGAAAAATCATCTCTTGGACTAAAATATAAGTCAGTGCATCAAATTAACGAGAGAACGAAACTTAAAGAACATACAACACCTCTTTAACAGCGGAATGTTGTAGAAAGCAACATTTATATCACGATTAGGATTGTCATCAGTTATGATGGGTTGTCTATTCTCGCTCGATTTATGCTCCGTTACGAATCTCTTACAAGCATTTCTTAGATAGGGCTCGAATCTGACAAAAGTTACGACTTTATCGATTTGTATAGTCAGGATCAATAGGAAGGGGCGTGAGGGCGTCAGACGATGGCCTACCTGAGGTATTCCTCTGAGATAGCTTTCTGAAGGACATCGTTGAAGCGCATGACATGGGAGTAATCCACGTACATGGTGGTCGATTCCTTGTGGCGCATGGCCTCAATCTCCGCCTCATAATAGGGATCCACTGCGTTGGCATCAAGCTTGAATCTTGGGGAGGGCGTGGAGCAGACATAGACCAAATCAAACGGAAGCCCAAATTGAAAGGGAGAAAAAAACCAAGAAAAATACGACATCGAAATACCTCTTGAGAAACTCAAGGAAGATATTCTCCACCCGCACCGCCTTCTCGTCCACGAAGAAACCTCCGAAGGCATCCATCTCGCTTCTTTCGATTACTAGCGAGCGCTCTCACTCTCTCTTTTTCTCTTTGGTGCTCGGCGGTGACAAAGGGAAAAAATGGGGGCAGATTTTGGCGGGAAATGTAGGAATTGGCGCCAGAAACGAACCCGCGCGTGTTTGATCGGGTATTCAGCTGCATGATGTGGATCACGGAGCACCATGAAGGGCCACTAACTGCACGACAGAAAGCGGGGACCTCGTATGTCTGCCTGGCCATTGGCGACTGATACTTTGTACGCAGTCATTGTATAATTGGTTATAAAAGAAAATATAGATTAAAAATAGATAAATTAATTTCCACACCTTACGTAATATTTCGCTTAAAATTAGTGTCGTGTTGTGGTATAGGCCTATCCGATCAAAATCCTATCATATAGCGTGGTTCGGATCCTCTGTCTTAATATTATCGTATTATTGTGTTCTAGCGTCGATCGAACGGTTCAAATTACATCTCAAAGATGTTGTACACATCATGAGGATATTCACACATCTCAAAAATGTCAGAACCGTTCGACCGGCACTGAGACACGAGGACACGATAATATTGGAATAAAGGAACTCGATATATATAATTGAAATCATTAAGTTTAGACGGCGAATTAGCAGGTGAAGCTCATTATTCTATTAAATTTT
>JBAMIB010000119.1:660501-671634 GCA_037177415.1 Kaempferia rotunda | reverse complement strand
ACTATCAAAGACAGGAAGAGAGCATAGGGGCAGAACTTGGGTGGGGGAGGGGCTTGCTATTGATATGAAAGATGAGAGTGACTTAGGTATAAATGTTCAAGGATAATTCAGTATGAAGTTGTCAAATGTTGTGTGATTGAGGTGGTTGTAACTTATAGAAAGCTATCTAATGTTGTTGGGATTTTCAAATCTGATTTAAAAAATGTAAAATATTTTAAAGTTGAAAAATAGTTGTAACATTATTAAAATTTTATTTTATTAGAAAAAGTCAAATATTTATTGTGAGTGTATAAAAAAGAATTAGGATCCTATTTATCAGAAAATTTTCACTTAATAAATTTTACTTTAATTCTCTATGTGAGATAATTTTTTCTGTTTGCTTTATCAATTTTGTCATGATGATTCTGTGTGATTCGAGGGTTTAATTTAGTGTTTCCTCAATTAGTATCAGAAACAAAATCTGGTGGTTCAGTCTTTTTATATCTTCATTCTTTGTCATCTTTAAACTTTGACGTACCAGACTATACTTACGTGAACAAGAGCTTAAATTCATGAAAATTTAAACAAACCATCCTAATTGATTTTTAGTAGTTATTATTCTTAGACACTTCTTTATTCAAGAATAATGTGTGCACAAATCTATAATTACGTTATGTTATGTCTAGAGAAGAATCAAACTATTTTGAAAATAGTAGTTGTTATAAACTTATGTGTGTCAAACAGATGGTCATGTTTTTGATATTAAAATGAACCCTGATGTATTTCTTGATTGTTTAGACGATATTAAAAAATTTTCAAAAAATATAATTTGTCTTACACTGAACAAGTGTGATTTGTCATACACTTTGTGGATCCACTTAAAATTATTAGCGATGTGCCCATGTCATTAGGGACCCATACGCAAACCTATCACATATTGGGATGTCTCATCCACATGGATGACCAGTCTGAGTTAGAAACAGCACTAAACGAAGAGCAATTCAGTTCTGCATATGTGCACATAAAACTGATTCTTAAATTCTTCTAAAAAAAGTTAAAGGCAATTTCATTTCTCCTGTAGGTTGGTAATAAAGGACTACCCTATCCATCTTGATTAGGCATCAATTTTCTCTTGTTTCTAAATGCAGGTACTTGTTCAATACAATAACTTATATGAGTACTTGATGATAGCAGATGCTCATCTAGATATTGTCCTTCTGTACTCCCTGGTGAGCCTTATAATTTTTTCCTTGGATATTACTTTCTTTGTGATTTATCTTGCTTAGGCTAAGTATGATCTATATGCTACAGTTCTTTTCTGTGACTTAGAGACGAAGTTGAGACAAACAAGATGGGAATTATTTTTCTCATATGACATGCCACCTAAAAGCTGACTTTGCAAGTTCCCTTGGACATGATATTACTTTTCTCCAATATTTTTATTTAGTTGACAACCAAGTAAATCAATTTTTTTTTTAAATTCCTCCCATGTGCATATTCCTTTTATTCTGCATTTCCAGCATTTATCATTGTATATACAATAAGAAATGGAAACTTTGTTCTTCTAACCTTCACAATGTACTGGCACATTGCATTTTTTATTTGTCTCTGATTATTAATAGCTCCTTAATTGCTTTGATTCTCACGAGACCGAAACTTCAGCACATGTAGCCAACAAATATTCAAATTAGTGTCCCCAAAACTTTATATGGATCTCCTTTTATGTGTCCCCACTAAATCAACCTCCATGTATTCAAATTAGTATTATCTTCCCTATCCTAGATTCCATCTTCAAGAGTTAATTTATTGCCTTTATTTTGGTCAAATGCATGGTTTAAAATCTCGAGCTATGCCCAGGTTTGTACTGACATAGTTTTGGTATTTTTTAAATATTAAATGTATTAATTAAAAAAACAATCTAAATATTTAAACATAAAATATATAAAATATATAAAAAATAAAAAATAAAAAATATTTTTCTAAAAAATATATATATAATTAATGGAATAATTTTATTAGGTTTTAATTAAGCCTATTTAAATTATCTCAATGATAATTGGGAGTTGATTAAAACTATTAACCTAATTTTTATTAAAGCCTAGGTTTAAACCTCTATGTTCCGCGACGACCACGAGCATGCTGGCCCGCGCAAAGCATCCATTGGCATTGTTGGGTTCGCGTGACGAGTTTGGATGCGTCGCCAGGCCAGTACGACACGAGGCGTTGTTGGGTTCGCGTGACATGTCCGGAGGTGTTGCGCGAACCCTCCGGACGTGTCTCTTAGCTTGCACGACGCCTCCGGGTGCTGGCGTTATGTTGGTGCCGGTCCGTGGGCGAAATGAGATGTTTTTCCCGTATCGGGCGAAACGGCTCGAAATTTTAATCGATGGTCAAATGTCATGTTACTATGTTAGAATTTACAATCTAAAATAAACAAAAAAGAAAATCTTATCAAGTCCCACAATATTAATATCACAAAGTAGATACTAATGCTGTGATATCAAGTCCCACAATATTAATATTAAGAGGCTGTGATATGAAGTCAACAAATTGATTTGTCCCTCATAAGAACGTAATCATCTTCCTTCCCCTCAATTGATGGTAGAACAGGGAGCTAAGTTTGCAAATATTAAGAAAAATGAATTTTATGGATTACGGATGATGAGAGATAGCCCAATGACGTAAAAAGATTCATATAGCCGACTCCACCTAGTGGAATAAAGCTTGGTTGTTGTTGTGCAAATGATGAGAGATAGATTAGTTTTCTGATATACACTGTTAAAAGAATAAAAGAGGAAAAATATTGGGAGAGAGAATTGTCCAAAGTCTGATATGTTCCGAGAGACAGAAGAGGGATACTAAAAAAAGCAACTGATACCCACCTTAACTTTTCTTCTACATTTCTTGCACCATTATTCTCAAAAGCAGGCTAGTTGACTGCTTAGACGGCTTGGACAGGGACCGCTTCGCCTAGCACGTATGCGGTACCCTGGATACAATGACGGGTGGGGAGATAAAGCGTGCCCATAGGCAGTCTAGAAGAACTAGATTTAGTTTCTTTTACTGCTTTATCTTATACCAAACCCTAACTTATCCCTCTCTCACCTGATAAATCTCTCATGCCTCGTGCGAAACCTCGAGCCTACTCTTTCACACAAACAGGCTGCTGATGGATTAGTGGATGGTAGCAGTTTGTTGTGTTTTCTTCTCCTCTTCAAGGTAGGGTCGACATCTTCTCATCTTCTCTATTTCTCTATCTACTTCTTTTTGCATTGCTGTTTTCTATTTAAATATATAATAATTTCTATAAGGTTGTGTTATCTAAAAGCATATATGAGAGGCTCACCAAAGATTAACCATTTTCTAAATAAAATTTATCCTGCCCTTGTTCTCTCTAACTTCTTTCTCCAGTCACTAGATCATTTGATCGAGCAATGTAATTTTAACATTATAAGTGTTTAGATTCCTCTTGTTTAATTTGCCTAGGAGTGTTATCATTTTTCTATGTGAATATAAAAATTGTGTCTCTTATTGAGGTTGTGATATCATATTCATGTTAGTATTTGTAATTTGGAAGGTGACATTTCCACTGTTTTCTTCCAGCTGTTTATGTTCATTAATCAGTTTATTGTTTTTTCCTATATCAGAACAACTATCTATCCATCATGCTGGATGGCATTCTGAAGAGATCTCATCAGGATAAGGTTGATGAAATTGAGCTGGACATTCTTCAGTCTATTCTTGTCAAAATTATCAATCACCTTGATAGATTGGAAGACATGCTTGCTTTGGTAATCTATCCATCTGAAACTTATTTTTTCTATTTTACTTCCTTTTTCTAGTCCTAGGAGTTATGAACTATTGAACTCCCTTTTGTTTGGTTATTACCTTATTCCTATTGGATTTAGTGATTGTCTGGTTGTCTTGAATCAATCCTTGCTTTCTCAATTGGTTATAGATCAGCTAGTGATGTAGATGGTTATTCAAGAACAGTGATTTTCTAATTTTATAGTCTTTTGTTATCTTTGTCCAATTTGGATTGGGGGCTATAGAATTTCTTAAGTCTTTGTCTTTTCCAATGCTTGTTACATAATTTGCTTAGTTTTGCTTCTTAGTCTTTGTTGTAATGCTAACACTTAAATGGGGTCAACTCCTCTATTTTTACATTTGAAGGAACATTTCATGGCAATTCTTGATCGTTTATATGGAAGTTGGCGGAATACTGTGTATGTGAATATACTTCATAAAGGTACTAGGTGAGTCATCCTTATTTACTCTTTTTTGCTGATCTGTTTTCTACTTGAAAAGTTTGAAGTTTATGTTTTTGGGTGCAATTTCCTGCGGGTGATTCTTCAAATATCTCCTTAACAGATACCTTACCTATCTTCAAGTAGAGTGGAAATTGTCTAACTCATCCCTAGTGTGATGTCCTTCTATTCCAGCCTATTCTAGATACACTATATCTTTGTTCTGCTATCTGATCAATTCAGCATCAATGGAACATATATGCTAATGCAACCTAGGAACGCAACTGGGCTTGATTGGTCTAGTAAAAAATTTTTATTCTTTGACTTGATCTGACCTGAGAGTTGATTTGTGTTTTGGACTTCAAAAATTTGAACCCATACAGGAAAAAACTTGAACCGAGAAAATAGTTTGGCTTGTTCCTCATTAATAAGTTATTTAAAATTATTTTTATGGGGGTTTTAAATATCTTAATATATACATAGCGATAAATATATGTGATTACAAACATACATATAAATCTGATCCCAATCCTGAATAATGGAGACCACAAATTTTAAAGCCAGACCAGGAACTTGTAAAACCAAAGAAATAGGATTTAGTTCGGGTTGATTTTTCATTTCTATTGCAAATGTTAGGATTTGTCCCTTCCTTAATTTAGTTGCCTTAAACGGTAGGTATGACATTCACTCCACCTTCTAGCATTTTGATTTGTCAAACTACCCTCTTCTTTAGCATTTATAACTGTGCACTTTATTCTCCATTCCAAGAACGATATTTAATACATTTTATTATTTTTAGAAAACGGATGGGGCTGGGGGTGGAGGGATTGAGTTTATAAGATATAGGGATATTTTAAAAATATTAAAACTAAATGGTACATTTTGCAGAAGAGGTTAATGTGGGGAAAATGACATTTTCCTAATATTTGAATATCTATAATGTGTTAATTAAAAAAATTCCATAACTCAATCTGATAAGTGTAAATGAAAAATGAAACTATTTAAATGTGGATATTAATTGTCTGATAGAATTGTACTTGTTTTTGTCTACTATATTTTGATATGCTTGGTCTCTGTTAGACAGGGATATGTATTTACGTATTCAAACACACCGGATTATTAAGTAGGAACTTGGGGATCAAGGAATCTGACATGGTGTCCCTTAAGATACCAGAGTTTGAGTAACAAAAATATGAGTGTTTTTGTTGATAGATCTTTCCTAAAAGTTATATGTAATAAAGTCCTTCGAAAGCATATTTGGAAGATTACTTGTCAAAAGCTAAAGTGTTTGAAAAATGTACTTTAGCTCAGAAACTTTTTTTGGGTGCATTTTAAACTGCCTATGCAAAGCCAGAATGCTCTAATTCCATTTGTAAATACAAAAATACAAAACTGTCGTTCTAGCTAGTGTTTCATATTATAAATTATTTTTTGACACTTTTGTTCATTATTTTTTGCCTTGTTGTGGTGGAAACCTTGGCATAATTTGCAATTTTGTAAGTAATTTGATTATATCATTGGTAAAAGAAAAATTGAGAAAGAAGTTGTTGGTTGCAAGGTTACAAATATAGTCCTACGTTGAAAACACATGAAAAAGATGAGTTTATAAAAGAAAAATATCTCTATTGGTATGTGGTCTTTTGGGTAAAGTCCAAGAGCAAAGCCATGAGGGATTAGACCCAAAATGGACAATATCATGTCATTATGGAGATATCTAAATTTCTTTTGGACCAAACAGAAGCTTCAAAAGTGTGATTACATGTCGAAGGAGAAAACCATCCATGACTTTGCTGAGGCAAGAGGATCTAGACAAATCGTTAGAAACAATAAAAGAATATTTAAATCGTCGTGGTTCTGCTAAAGGATTTCTTACATATAGCCTGATGTTGGAAAGCAAATTCCGTGGACAGATAGAACATTTCCTTGCTGCTTCTTGTTATGGTTATTCTCTTATCAATTAAAGGCGTTTCTTTTTTCCTTTTTTTTTTTTTTTAAATTAGTGATTATTTGTTGCAGAGCTGGTTGTATTGGTAATCCTCGCACAATACAATTTCTTTTTGAAGTATCTCAAGTCCTTCATGAGAGCATTGATATCTCAAATATGAATGATGAGAATAAGCAAAAAGCAGATCTGATATCTAAATTTGTTGGCATGGTAAATATATCTGATCTGACTTTAATGATCCCTGTAGATAAAACTGCTAGCTCTTGTACAGTTTCTTGCTTTCTTTGTTGTTTACTACAAAGATTGAATCAACTGTTCCTAGTGCAATTTATTGTTTCCTGAAACTAGCCAGTAATGATCAGGCTAGTTTCCTTCGAATTTATAGGTCAATTTCGGAGCTGATTTAGAACATCATTTGTCATTTCTATGTGATTCTCGTGCAGCTTTTGGAAATATTGAGGAAGTTAAGGTTAGTCTGTATGCCATGGGTGATATTAATTCTATATTTCATTTCTCAGTTCTTGACAAATGCTTCTCTGCTAAACTACATTTTGTTATTCTAAATCTTAAGATACAAAAAATTGTAGTTAAATAAATTATGTTCTAGCAACTGTTAGCAGGTCCTACTACCTTTTCGCCAGTAATTTCTCTTCATTTAAAATCCCTATGAAAATAGGCACCGTTAAAAACCTTAAAGGTCATTAAGAAGGAACCCTGACTTTTTTTACCTCCCAATATCAACTATTCAAATTTGATGGAATTAAGCTGCCAGTACCAACTATTCAAATTTTATGGTTATGCAAAAATAAATAGCATGTAATATTTCTAGATATTCTATGTTTAATCTGACATGTTCACAGTGAAATCATACACAATGTTGTTAGTTTGTCCAAAAAAAATTCTTAGATACAACTTCTGCTGTTCTTATTGTTCATTTAGATATTTATACTTGGAACCATAGTTTGAAGTGACAAGTTGTGTCTGTAGGCATAGGCGAAATTATTGTTCGTAATTGGCATGTGAAACGATGAACATGAGGAGAGGAAAAAGTTATTGAAGAGAGGGTGTTGTCGCAACGGTGAGTGTAACAATTATTGCAAGTGATGGCATGGCGAGCACTTTGGGTAGCAATTGGTGTAGGTGGCAGCTGCAGATGGTAACTCAATAGGCTGTTCGGACGACGGTGAATAGGTGATCGTGGGACAATGACTGCGGGGTGAATGAGATTGGGAAGGGATGATGTGATCGGGAAGGAACAAAAAACCTAATTAATTTCTAACTGTATAAAAATACAAAAATTCTAATTAAATGATGAGACTATCTTGTATATAAACTTAAAGTTTTTCTTATATCCTAATTTTTGTAATATCTAAAAAGACGGTGATTATGTAAAAGATGTTTTACATAATCAGAAATCTATAATTTGATGAGATAAAGTTTGAGTTTTTCTCTCTGTTTAGTTTTGTTCGACCATTAGCTATGGTTCATACGTCACTTTAATTAAATTTTTATTTAGACAAGAATATTTTTTAAAAATAAACTCTATTTTCAAATTTAAATGTGATTTATAAAAAAAAAATCTTAGATCTGGAAATTTTCAAATTTGATTTAATCGAATCCAAATCAAGTTTTATATATTTAATTTTTAAAAAAAAATTCATAATTGTAAAATTAGTAAATTTAATTATAAAATTTAAAATCTATTTTAAGTCTAAAATATAATGTTTTTGGTGTCAAATTTTTTAAAAATTTAAATTTCTTTATTTTTTTGTCCACTCTAATAATTATAATTATATAGAACAAACAAATCTAAAGAAAAAAATTAAGTGATAGCATTTTAATTTATTTCACTACATACAGTAGTTTTCATTTAGGGTTTTATGATACCAAATATCAAAAAATGTTATTTGATACTTTAAGTTTTTATCAAATGCTAATAAATAAATTTAACACAGTTAGTCACTTACATAAAGTCATAAAAATATTGTTCATTTTACAGAAAATTATATAAGATAAGTTTAAATCTGAAATTGTTTCAGTTTTACAAAATTTGAAATCAAAGGATGCTCAAGTATATGGAGGACTAGAAAATGTTTTTTTTTCTCATTCCAACATTTTATTGCTAAAGTTGAATAAACTACACGTGGAAATTATTATAAAATGAAAGAAGTATATAGTTTATGAATAATTAATAAAAATTAAAGCTAAATAGTTACAAACATTTTTAATTCTAAAAATTAAGGCGATCAAATTAATTGCTAAAAAATAAATAGGAACTAAACATGTATCAACAATCTAATTAATTATTAAGCAAATAATTAATTAAAGTAAAAAAGAATTAATTAAAGTAAAAAAGAATTAATTAAAGAATTACAACTTATGAGTAAAATTAATCATGTTATTATTACTAATTCAATTAACTGAGTATTCAAATTGTACTGGCATGACACGAAATAGCAATAAAATCATATCGTTCTAGATATTGAAACTTCACACGGCTCGGGATTTCTTGCTTGGAACATTACCTACAATTGGAGTATCCATGCATTTGACTGTTAATCTGCATTTTGTGTATGCAACATTGAGGTTATTATTTTTTTCTCCTCTGGTTATGTTCCTAATTTCCTTTGGTAGTTTCTTTTATAGAGTATTCTTGTTCACTCAAGCAACAATCTGGGAATCAAATTTTTCCGAGAGAAGCCAAAGTTTCTTAGTTTTCTAAAGTCCTGCCTGGCTTTCAATGATGTTACACTCCCATCAGTTTCTGACAGAATTAGGCGGATGAATCTTTATCTGGAGTCTGCTGAGGTGACTACTTGGACAAATACCATGTTGATTGTAGGCTTCACAAATATTAATTGACTTATCTTCCTTTTCTTTGTTTTGCAGATTGCATTGTTTGGGGGCCTCATATTACATTCAGAAGGATTTATTATTTCCATTATCAGTTGCTTACAATGCTTGGATATGGCAGAAGGTTTAGATGCTGATATTTGAATTTCCTTTAGCATTCGTTTCCTACTATATCAGAGCTCTTTAGACTCTGTTCCTCCAATTACTCTAAACAAAGAAATCCTTTATAAGATATCATTTCCTTTAAGTGGTGGAAATTAATCAACATTTATAAAGATGTGATGATATTGAAATACAAGTGTAATTGCAAAACCACATGAAACTTGTTTCAATAAAGATTGAGGTGAGAATTCAAATACCCGTGGAAGTAATTTAACAAGAATATAACCAACCCACAAGGGAATCTTCTTTATCTCATTGTGAACTGAAAAATCTTTTATTGCATCTTGAGGACAGTTCCTTTTCTTTCTAGTAATGAAAAAACATATGAAGTTGAATGATAGAAGCTGTTAATTAACCGTAACTAATCCTTTTTACAAGGATGAAACTTGTTTCTTCTAATTGTAAATCTAATTTTGGTGTTGAGTTTATGTTAAGGAGCATCCCATGCCACATTGGGTGACAGAAAATGATTTCCTGTAGAAATTTCTCTAGAATTAATGAATCCTAAAAATTTTTCATACATTTGGAGATGCTTTTGTGCTCAATGTTGTTTTTTTTATTTGGCTTTTAAAGCAACTGTGCTACTTGGGCTAATATGTCCCCAGCCATTTTGTTCTCTCTTTTCTTTGCGTCTTCCATACTTTTTTTAACCAACCTAACGTATATATTGGTCTGAAGGTTCTGGCATCTCAATTGATGAAGATCAAATATGTTCCTTGACATGCAAAGTATGCAGTTTGTTACTTATCTTACCAGGTATTTCTTCTGTTTTCCTTGCCTCCTGATTATTAAATCTGACGTTGGTATTTAAAGATTCATGGGAGGAATTACTGATTAAAAGGTTTTGTACTGTATGAAATGCTTAGCTTCAATACTTCATTAAAATCCATGATGAAATCTATGGCAATTGAAATTCGTTGAAGTCCAAATAGGTTTTTTAAGCTATGTTTTTTTACTGAAATTCGTTGAAGTCCAAATTCATTGAAATTCGTTGCAAAAATTAATGGTGATAAGCTATGCTTTTTTACTCGCTTTTAAACAAATAGGTTTAATAGCTTGATCCAATTATATCTTACTGATAATACTTCTATAGGTACTCATGAAATCTCATACCCAAAATTGTTAACAATGATAAATGATTTTAGAAATTAGTGTTAATTACAAAGTTGAGAACTTGATATCTTATTGTTGTGTCAAATAAGATCATGCGATGTGGG
This sequence comes from Kaempferia rotunda, assembly GCA_037177415.1. NCBI lineage: Eukaryota > Viridiplantae > Streptophyta > Magnoliopsida > Zingiberales > Zingiberaceae > Kaempferia > Kaempferia rotunda. The sequence goes on along the minus strand of JBAMIB010000119.1, from coordinate 661,231 downwards.
AATAGTTACCCACTAATAAGCACCCATTGAACTTCCACAAACTAATGTTAATTTGATTATCCTGTAGAGAGCTAAATACAAGAATAGGTTGAAGCACAAGGATACAGTTAGAATCACATAGCATGAATTACAATTTAATGTTGTGAAGATTGTAATATTGTATAATATGAACTGAAACTATAAGGTATGGATTAAAATCTTAAGGGGCCAAGGGCCATATAATTGTTATATTAGTTACAATGTGAAATAGGATATATTTTATTATTGTTATATATTTATTGAATTTTAATATGTGTTTTCACAAATATTGATATTAATGATATGTATAATTGTGTGTGTTTATTATTGATCAAGAATTTATAACTGTGAACTTGAGTGTATAATTATATTTATAATGATATTTTAATGTTCACTGCTTAGGCCCCAACCCTGTATCACCAAAAGCCAGTTTTTAATACTCAGATATTCAGTGAAAAAAATTTCGTGTCGTGCCGCCCGGCACGCACGATACAGTATCGTTCCGTCACTGGGCCGAAACCAGCACGGGTGCGGCACGCGCAGGAATCGCGCAGGAAGCAGCGACATCGCGCGACACGCGCGTACCGACCAAACGAATCGCGATCAAAAGCGATTTCGTTGTCGGAATTTGTCGGAATCGCGATAAAAAGGAGATCGCGCGAATCGCGCAATCAACAGATCGCGCGACAGAAGGAAGCGATTCCTTCTGTCG
>JBAMIB010000119.1:631318-646169 GCA_037177415.1 Kaempferia rotunda | reverse complement strand
ATGAGAATTTGGAAATGATTTATAAATTTATGAAAATCACGAAACTCATATAAATGGATGGGTTTTATTTCCATTCCCATTCTAAATTTTTTAATTTTTTTTTTAATTTAAAAAAAATAAAATTTTAAAAATTAAAAAATTAAAAATATTAAAAATTAAAAAATTTAAATTTAAAAATTAAAACAAAATTTTAAAAATTTTAAAAACTTTTAAAAAATAGAAATTTAAAATAAAATTTTAAGAATTAAAAAAAATTAAAATTTTAAATTTTAAAAATTAAAACAATATATATAACAAAAATTAAAAAAAAATCAAAATCAAAAGAAAGAAAAAAAAGGGAAAAAAATAAAAAGAATAATAAAATTAGGAAAAATAGAAAAAAAAAATTTAATAAATAATCGAAGAGAAAAAAGGGGAGAGGAAAATAAAAAAAAAAATTTTGAAAAAGGTAATCATATATAATCACAGTTTATAAACCAAACAACAGTATTGAAATGATTAAACTTATTTTCATTCCAATCTACCATCAAACTCATTCTCATTCTCATTCTTGCTTCTCAAACCAAACGTCACCTAAAAGAATGCTCAATTGTTACCTAGATATTTACTGTTCGACTCCTAACTATAACGCATTTATAGAGATTTTTTTCTAAATATGATGCACAATAAAGAGATGCTAGACTTCTGAATCTACCGCAAGTTCAATAATCATTCTATTCTAATAGAAATAATATTTTAATAAATAGATAGATTAAAAATATATAATTTTTTATTATTTAATTTATATATAGAAAATTAATAAGAAATACTTCAACAAATTGCCTGCACCAATACTTGTTTATTACCTGTACACCAACAATCCGTGTGCGTGTTAAATTTTTGTATCACGCTCGATGAATGTGTAGGATATGATTTTATATATATATATAATTTTATGATTCTGCACACCGGACCATAGACTGGCACAATTCTAAAGAAAAAAAAATGATAGATTAATGCAAGTTTCATAAGTATCAAGAATATTCTAACACTCTCCTCAAATGCAGTTATACATTCTGTAGGCCAAAAACATTTACAACTAAAGAATAAGAAGCAAATCTCCTGGATTTGTTTTAATGATCTTATTTGCTGGTTATGTTTTGTGCCGGGTTGAGCTTCACGTTTTTTCCAAACAACGAAAGGCAGCTGCTGGTCTTTTTGGATCTAACTCGAACTCCTTGTTTGACCTGTCACAAACAAGAAATTGGCCGACATTGGCGATTGATTCAAGTGTCAATGAAGTATGAAATATTTGCAGCTACTATTCTAATCAATACCATTTTGGCATTGTTTTTTGGGGGTTTCCAACAGAGCCCGTTGCATCTGGGTCTTGATCCGTAATTCCTGCAACATAATCAAGTAGTTTTAGAACTTCAATCAAGGACAGTGAAGCAAATAATCTGATTGGGCGAATTCGAAAGAGCTTTGAAAGCCAGGGACACATTTGATGACAATTGCGGTATTAAACTGAATCACATAGTGAGGACACTAAACAAACAGGGGCTGGATGAAAGATTTTGGATCAAACCCTTATATTTAGGACTTAAGTGTTCAATCTATGTTTTGAAAGCTAGAAACAATCGATGAGTAGGCATTAGTAAGATTACAACATATTCCTTCATTATAACAATAGATTAACTTACTGATTCTTGTGCAATAGACTCGGAGAAAAGGCATACTGATTGGCACCCATTGTTTGTTCCTTGTCGCGGTCCTCAGTATCACATATTTTTAAAGTGTGGATTTCATAATCTTGTTCTTCGATCCTATTTTTTGTTGTCACATGCAGTGCGACAAGTGCCTGGATATTATTCTGACAAGTGACACTATTCTGTGGCTGAATTTGGTTCTTCTCTGGCTTCAAGTGACCTATAAATTCAGGTGTGCACTTTTCTGCAGCATGAAGCCAAGCACTTTCTAATCTTTTCTCATCAGTGATTGCTTTCTCAGACCTTTGTTCCGATCCATATTTTCCTTCTGCTGGTACTCGGAAGCCCTCTGTGGTTTCAGGTTTTTCTGCTGCTTGCTGCATTACATCTGAGTGTTCTATAGTGTTTGCTGACGAGTAGGATCTTCCTGTGAGCCTACCTTTATTAGGACCCCTTAAAGTACCTAATTCTACTTTGTTGCTGTTACCGTTCTGTGTTGAATTGCTTGTGGGAGATTCAGAAAAAGCTTCATCAATATTCTTTGGTAGAAGACCCATCCTAACCTGGACATTTTTAGCCAAGACCATCTCGAATGTGTTTGTGATACAGCTCAAAAATCTCTCTGCTCTGGTCTTTATTGTATCGTCTTCAAATGATATGAGAACAACTAAGGTTCCTGAAGAGATGTTAAGAATAAAAACACTGTCAAGAAAACCAAATTCGATTAGGAATAAAGTCAATTATTTATCTCTGTCCCAAAGAAGACAGCTATGGAATTTACCTGTTAAGGAAAGATGATAGCGAGTGCATCATTAAACAAGCAGATAGCTATCTTTCTTGTCATTTGCACTAAAATAATTTAAACAAAATCCATAGAAGAGAGACAAAGAACAGGGTTATATTTGAGATCACATCAACAATTAAAATACCTTCATTAATATCGAAGTGTGTTTGTCCCAACACTGCGTTTTTAGGGATATAATAAGTTAATAACATCTTTTAAAAAAATTACTGACACATTGGGTTATCGTATAGAAGTCTATAATTTTATCACTAAAATTCATTAAGAACGACGTAGAACAAATGAAGAAAGGGAGGAGAAGACAACTTACAAAGGGAGAGTGAACCAAACTTTGTTAATATTTTGAACAAACATAACAATGCCATCTCGGCTCACTCAATTAGGTTTTACAAGCAAACTAAAGAAATAAAATAACAGTGTTGGCGGCAATCATGGAAACCCTCACTTGAGATACAATACGGCAAAGTAAATTAAAATATTTTGAAAAAAAAAAATCGACAAACAAAGTAATAACATGACTTCAAAATAGACCAGAGAACTTACTAGTTCATTAGTTGTTATAATGTAAAGGATTAAGAAAGGGTGTATCATGCACCTATTATCTACATCGAATAGTGTCAGTGCTAATAGTTCTAATCACATTGAAACCTGTTTGACATATTTATCATATATTATTAAGAACATAAGCACTGAACTTAAACTTGCCAAATACAACATCACAGTGCAGAATAGGAATTCTTGCAACACAATGACCATTAGAGTTTATAAGTAAATGAACATTACTCCAGGTCAGTTAATACACATTCTGATCTCAGTAATTTGTCAAAATGGCTAACCTTTACTTTCTATAATAGATACTAGGTTTCCATGGTCATGTAGCAATTGCTTCAATGTTGTGGAATGACATTGATCAATACATTTCCTCCATATCACATCTACCTCATCTGGTGTTGCATATGTGTATACCTTCGTACTTGTTGGATTATTTGCAGGAAGAGTATCAAGTAAGGAATTATCAATGGATCTCCTGTTCGATGACAAAGAACTACTTTTAATTCTCATTCTATATGAGCTTGGAGGTCCTAATAAAAATAAGTAAATTGATTCCTTCATGATGAATAGAACAAGACCTGTCTTTGCAGAATCTGGAGTTGTGAACAGTTTCATACATCATACCCTCAGACCCTCTTGTGCTCTGTTTGTTGTTGTTGTTGTATGATTGAGTGTTTTCTAAATTCTGACTAGCTCCAAGCTGAAGAAGAGCTGCTGTGAACCAAGTTGAGCGTTCACTAGAATGTTGTAGTTGCCTTTCAGCATCTGAAAGAGTTTTCAAAGCCTGTTTTAATCTATTTAACTGAGCTTCAGTCACTGCAAATTTGAAGGTTAAATAATAAAAGTCAGTTCCCAGTGCCATGAATTCCTTCTAAACATAGAAAATTTTAATAAGCTTTATTGGTGCACGAATGCAGTTAACTCTCTTATGCACAATTTGTTTTAAAAAAAAAAAAGAGATAACATGAATTTTAAAACAGCAATAATGAGTTTTCTCGTGTGAAAAAGAAAACACAATTTACATAATCACAATAATGGGGAAACACAAACCCAATTAATTCTGCCATTTGGAATAGTCCTTACTTAAAAATCAGATAAATTGAACATTTAAAACATGATGAATTTCAAGGCAGAAAGCTAAGAAATTCTCAGTTTTATGGACTGTGTGCACCGCACCAATTCCATTGTTGTGAAATCAAAAACTAAATCATGATTACTTAACAACAAAATTTCTAATTTGACCATCAAGTTCTCTTGAATTTGCATTCTAGGTCATTATAGTTTTGTTGGTTATTATTTCAAAAGTTTTAGGCTATTTCGTCTAATTAGTTTCATGACCTCACCAAAATTTCAGCCATTGACGTGAATTAAGCAAATATGATTGCAAAAGTTAAAATCTTAGAAATTAATTCCCAGTTATTCAAAATCCTATGAATAGGTCAAATGGAGCAAAATTCAGAAAACATTTTATCAAGATTAATTCAAAAAAGTATCAGAAAAAGTAATTGAGCTAAAGTGTAGTAAATGGAATTAAAGAGGAGAGGATGAATCAAAAAACCAAAAAACAAAATGACGAGTCTTAGTTAGCCAACATTGATAAACAAAAAAGTTTATCGAATCGAGATTTTCTTTCCTATTTTCTTATGCCATCAGATCTCTCCTTGTTGCAAAAAACTTAGGTGTGGGAACTATTAAAAAATTAAAATTCAATAATTATAGTGTTGAAGATTCTATTGCATTGTATGAATATTACCTTTATTTTCAATTTGTATTATATTGCATTAAGTAGATCTTTTGTTATCTTTAGTTATGGATGGTTAACTTATGATATTAGAATTTTATTTTTGTTGCATTAAGTAAGTTTTTTTGTATTAACATCAGTAATCGCTTTAATGGTGACCTAAAATTTGATAACCAATCAGGACAACACAACTCAGGTTGGGTCAAATTTACCATACTAGAATTGGGACACACTCTCGAGCTAATTTTTATTGATCTGAAACACTTGGATCGGCAAAATGTTTGTTGAAAACCAACCCTACCCAGGTTCACTCCTAATAAAAATTACTTTATTTCCAGATAATTAGATAACTTGTGCATATTGCATGATTTAAATATTTAAATATCAAACTGGTTTATGGAAGAATACTAGAATTAGATACACAGAAGAATAATAAAATTAGAACTTTTCACTATTAGATTCCCAACTAAATATTGGAACAATATTATATTTAAACCTTTTACATGCCTACTAGATTAGTAGATGAAGAAATGTAATCTTTTTTCCTTCTATTTGTACTTGTTTCTGTTACTTCTAGCAATTCTTCTGATGCAATTTAAAATCAGGGAAAAAGTTTATGGTTTCTTTAAAAAGTTTTAGATTTTAAATTTTTAAAAGTTGGTTAAGTCTCTAACATCTTATAAATGGTGATATTTCTCATGTAAATGACTTTCAACTCTAATTTTTTTTCTGTATGAGATTTCTCTATGTAAGATTGGTGAGATAGTTATGCCCATGTAGCATCAATTTCAATATTGAAGCTCTATGTGAGTTTTGTTCAATTTTAGTGTTACACCACCTTCAATATCCAAAACCTCAGCCATGCTATGAAGAAATGATGCTTGTAACAAATCCCCATTTAATAGATAAGCTGTCTGATATATTACACTTCAACAATAATAGAAGCAATAACTGAAAATAGGATAAGACAATTATTAGCTTGAGCTTAACAATATAAAGATGAATTGCTTTACTCACAACTGTGCTTCCTAAGATCTGTGTCATGAATTTGCAAGTTGGTTAACTCGTAAGTACCAGCAATGATGTCCATTATAAGACCAGCTAGTTGAGACATCAAAGCAATTGGATCAACACCAGAATCCAACAGCTCTCTAGATCTTTTAACAGTTTCAGCATTGTCTGATGACATAGCTATCTCCAGGAGATCTAGTAACTTATCATCAGAAACAACTCCAACCTGCAAATTTTCAACTAAGAAAGAGGCAGCAGGTAAAAGAAACATGCTCTCGTACAGGTAAATGCTGCTTGAACTATACTAGTTTATTACTAATGCCGAACATAAGAGAAACTAAGGAGGGCGCATTCGATACGCAGGAAGCAATCCAGGAACTGAATGATTTTTTCCAGATCCAATTCATCGCATTGTTTGGTTCATCTCTTTTAAGTCAAAATGGAATTAATCATTCCCCCAATAATCAGAAACAAAATCCCATGTTCGATAAGCCGGATTTAATAATTCCAGACCAACTATTTCCCTTCCTAATACCCACATTTTAGCTCACGACTTCACCGCATGAACACTCGCCTGTCCTGTAACATGAGATGATCTTGCCCACTGCCAATCTCACCCACTAACCTCATCCGCCATCATCTCTTTGCTTCCTGGTTCTTTCACCACTGGCTCTTCGGCTGCAGGCTCCTCTGCTGCTGAGTTTTTCATGTCGATCAGCTCTTCAAAGTGAATCAGGTGTTCTTGTTTTCATCTAGATCCTCCTCTTTCTCCACCTAATCACTACTGCTATCCCTCTTTATGTTGTTTTTGAATTTTTCAGATGATTTCTTCCTTTTTGAGTTGTTTAAAGATAATCAACCTATGGCTGCATTTAAAGTTAATCAACTTAAACACAACTGAATGATGTATTATCAGATTATTTTGGTGATACCCCTTTTATACTGTATTTTAATCTCTTTCTCATTGTCATAGAGATAAATTTCCTTGATTGAATTACGGTGAAATTGATTAGAGAGTTCTCCAGTGTAGAAAGTAGGTGTTGCATCGCACTATCTAAATCAAATGTTGGATGCATTAGTTCAAAATACTCTCATATTCTTGTCCTCCGACAATTTTCTCACATGTATATTTAATCTCCACTTCATCTGTTCTTATTACATCTTGTACCCAGAAGGTGATGCTTATAGAGGATAACACCATTACTATGAAACTTACCGATACCGTGCAATATTGAAAATCACATTTCTTATACAAACATTTCCAACACTGTTACTATACAAATTGATTGAACTTTAAAAATTATATAAATCTATTTCATCTAGTAAGTACATTATGTGACATCCAATGAAGTAAGATATGGACCAGTGCCATTATTTTGAGTAACCAAAGATGTACTTACTTATACAAAGATTGATGATCTTTCAATAGGTAAATGTTACCTCATAATTGTTAGCATAAGTAATTCCCCACCTAAATCTCCCTTTCTCCATCTTAGGCATATGTTATAGCATAATTTATTAACATCTTCCTCATTAGCCTTAACAACAACTGCAATATCTTCATCACTCTAGTCATTCGTCATTGGTCATTTTATTAACATATTAGGCATAATAGCCATGTATAATTTGGAATGGTTTTCCAAACTTTATTATTAGTTACACTAGAACATTGGTTTACTCTAGTCATTAGTCACGTTTACACTCTTTTATACAATCACAAGCATTTATTAGCAAAGCAATGTCAGGCCTTTTAGTCATGTTTACTCTATTATTTTTTAGCCCAGATCTGTTATTGTCATGGAACTAAACTTTTGGAATATTTATCTTTTATTAATTGATATTAAAGTGCTATTTTGATGCTGTCAGGTTTGTACAAATTTTTGGGGATTGTGATTTGAAAGACTGCAAGTTTTTGAAGTTGTGATTTTACATTTTAGTTTGGAGATGCACCAGGCTATAGTATTTGATACGTTGTTTTAGAGTTACTTTTGTCAAACTCATTTTATATAGTGTTTTGAATTAGGTGTTGAACTATTTTAATGCAGAACTTGTAGCTGGAATGAAGAACTCGTTTGAACTAGTGTGTCTGTTTGAATTATTTTGTTGTAGTTTTAGGTGTATTTTGATCTTTGTGCAAGTTATGCTTTGCAAGTTATGGATGTGCTTGATCCATATGTAGGTTTTTGGAAGATGTGGATGTGTTTGATATGAATGCGGTAGTGGATGTGTTTTGATCTGTGAAAATATTTTAAAAGTTTTTGAAAGTGAATGTGTTTGATCTATGTAGGTTTTGCAAGTTGTGGGCGTGTCTGGTATTAGATTTTGTAAAAAAAACAAATGTCATATATATAGGGAGGATAATTTGTTTTAATTCCATTCCTTGGTGCGGCCAAACATAAATATAAAACTAAGCATTCCATTCATGATTCCTGTTCATTCCTTTCTATTCCCATTCTCATTCCTAATTCATTCCATTCAGTTCATACATAGCAAATGCATCCTAGGTTCATTAAAAGATAGAAAAAGAAAAGAGTTAAGACCTAGAAAAATAATATTAAAATAGCACATTGATTAAATTATATATTCGTCCTATTCCCTTATTTTTTCATATAAAAGTAACAAAAAGTGTAGATTTCCATTTGCTTAGTGCAATGCTTGAGACTTGTGTAGCATGCCTACTAATCTCCTAAAAGACTTCAAGGAAAATATCTTAACTGTAAAAATAATTACAAGATAAGATCACTTTGTTTATGCAGATTGCAGAATAAAGATAAAAAGTAAAATAAAACAAACTCACAAGATCATTTACAAGATCAGTAGTTATTCTTTTTCCCAGTAAGCTCAGTTGGTCAAGCATAGATTCTGCATCTCTTGGCGAACCATCTGAATTTAGAGCGATTAAATCTATAGCATCAAATTCAACATCAAGATGCTCTTGTTCAGAGATGTTTCTCAATCTTCTGATTATGTCAATGTCTTTGACCTTTGAAAATTTGTATTTTTGACATCTGGATATAGCTGAGTGAGGCAAACTAGCCTGGTCACTTGTAATAAATATGAAGACTACATGAATCATTGGTTCATCAAGATACTTCATAAACAAAGACCAAATCTTTTGAGAAATCATGTGGCAATCGTCAATAACAAAGACCTTATATCTAGAATTTTGTTTAGATAATGCAAGATTTTTCAAAGAATATCTAAGTTTATCTAGTCCCCTCTTACTTGTCAAATTCACTTCAAACATAGTTGTTATGTTTCTGCTGGAAAAGGCAATGCACTCCTGACATAACCAACATGGTTTCTTTTCCTTAATAGACAAACAATTCAAGGCTGCTGTAAATACTCTTGCAACTGAAGTTTTTCCTGTTCCATGAGGACCACAAAACAGATAGGCAGGAACTATTCTTCTCTGCCTTAAAATGGCATTGGCAAGCGACTCAACAACAATGTTTTGGCCTACAATTTCATCGAAAGATCTTGGCTGGTACTTTTGACTTAAGCTTCTCTTGTCCTCAATCTCCAAGTCAGATTTTGCAAGTCTGGTAGATTTGGTCAGTTCCAGCGCATCTTGGCTTTTACAGGAAGACCATCTCCTTCCATCTAATCGGCTCACAGCCTCTAAATCAAGCTCCCCAATATTAGTTGACAACTCATCACTAGTTGTATTTAAGGAAGAGCTACCTCCATCACAGCTATTAGTCAATAAAGGTAAACCTTGATAACGTTTCGATGTGCACTTTGGCTTTCTAATACCAGAGGATCTTTTCTTATTATACAATGAATGACTTCTATATAGAATGCCACTATTGCTTTTGCTTTTTAGAGTGTCTAACAGTAAAGGAGAATTGAGGCCTCCAGTTCCTCTATATTTATTTCTTTTTGACCTGTAGCAGCTCATGCCACATCCTTGACCATTGGGCAAATCTGGAAGATCCAATTCATCCCCATCAAAAAAAGCAGCTGTGCCATCACAAGAATCAACTATGCTAGGCTTTTGAGCACCAGATTTGTAGTAAGAGTTTGTTGACACAGGAGTACATGATGATGATCCTTGTCTTTGCATCATTCTGAAGATTTTGGAGGAACAAGACAAAGTACCATAATCAGAATCACTGAATACTGGAGAAGCAGAGTGAGAAGGGTAACCATTCCTTTGGGATAGCTCATGATTCAACCGTAAATCTTTAGACTTGTATTTGTCAGTATCATCAGATTGCTCACCTGAGTTAGAACTCATACCCGGTACAATTGAGATTGATGCATGATTAGCCATGTTTTTTTTGGCTTTTGAGCTTCTTCTTGAGGTTCTATCAATTCTACTGTTTAGAGTTTCTGAATCTGTGCCTGGGAATTTATACATGCTAGCAGGAAATTCAGGATATGCATCACTCAAAGAACCCGATACATGAAGAATATTTAAGTTGTCTTCTGAAGATTCAATAACTGATGGTCGTTTTTCTTCAATTTTTACTCCATTGATGCATTCAATAGACTGATCATTCCAATTATAAAGATATATCTTATCACTCTTTTTTGCACCTTTATCAAGTATTTGAGGTGATAAACCATTACTGTTTTTTCTATTTATATCACTAGTTAGTTGAATTCTGGAGGTAACTCCCGACCTCCAAGAAGAACATGTTTCAGGGTCACGTAAGAGCCGAGCCCTTTGCAGGGCAGTCAGTTCCTTCTTCAAATGAAGTTCACTTGGAGCAACACAAGTTTCCGCCATTCTTGCAACAAAATCAATTAACTCAGCAAGAGCAACTCAAGCCCAGTCAAAGATACTTTCAGCTCAAAGCATAAATCACTACTTACGTACAGAAAAAAAAATCTGATAATCTAGAAAAGAAGCTAATGTAAATGGTACTTATAGTAAGATTTACTGTGGCCAGGTTAGAAGGGGTGAATAGATAGCAAACCCAAATCATCAATTTCTCACACAAAGGACCGACAAAAAAATGTTAGTAGCATGAGTGTTATGTATATAATGGATTAGTCATGAAAGTGTCATGTGGCAAAAATATAATGATAAGCTAAGACACAAGGCAACCAAGATGATTTAATATGATTCAAAGATCCTTCTCCTACTTCACAACCTATAATGTGTCCAATGCTTCACTCCTGTAGTTTCCACTATTATCACTCCTTCACAAGAGGTTACAAGGTAAACCTCTACAATCCAAGGCTTAAGCCTTCATCCACCAATGGAATTTCACAAGCTTAACCTTAAGGATTTGTCTCAACAATAAACCTCACCTCTTACCTAAGAGATGAAATAAAAGTTAAGTAAATAAGAGATTACAAAAGGTTATCAGCCTATGAAGCCATCAACTTTGTCTAAGCTCTTGAATTCTTTTAGGCACTCGAATCACTTAAGCATAGGAGAGAATGAATGGAAATGAAAATTACTCACACCCAGAAAGTTCTTCCAAGAATTTGTAAACAAGGCCCTCAATGGATACCTTTCCAATGGAGTGCTAAAAATAATCATTGAAATCCAACGATTCTTTAGCCAATCAAGTGCTAGAATGTCAATTAATTAGCCACTAGGCTCAAAACAAATCACATCCAGTCACCCACCTAGTCAACTGACATACTCTCAATTGGAATGGGATTCCATGACTAGATATTGGTCATCCCCCTTCACTTGGCTTACATCCAATTATAAGCCTACGCAAAAATCAGCCAGTCAGTTGACAAAACGTGACTTGGTAGCACATCCCACAATTGAAGGCTTCACAACCGTTGAGCCCTAGGTAGTTCACCAATACCTAAGCAATTGTAACACTATTACAATGTTACATGCAACACTATTACAATGTTACATGCTAAAAACAAAAGTGAAGATTACACACTTGTAATGACTCACAACTCTCATGCCATAAGGCCTTCAGCCCCTTCAGTCCATTGCGCTTTAAGTGCTTCAACTAAATCAAATAGCACCTTAATCCGAGCCACTCAACTCTTGATCCCACCAAGCTCTTCTCCGAACTCCAATGTGATAACTTGATCCAAGAAAATCTCTCGTGCACGCACTCTCTACGATCACAACATCAAAAACTCAATCCCATTAAGTTCATCATGCTCCTGGCTGCACTCTATCTAGACCTCCATCCCTTGAGTACACAATCTCCAAAATCGTCATGTGCACTATCAAATATATCTACACATTTCATGCACATATTAAATCACAAAACACCTACCTTAAATGATATTATCAACACATTAAGACAATGTGATTGAGCCCATCCACAAGGCAAGAGTCATTTTCCCAGTACTTATCACGTTAAAACATATTTCACAATCATGTAATAAGCAAAAGCTTTAACGAAAAAAAAATGGAAATCATGTACATCAATCCAAAATGTTACTTATCTATCGCAAAAGGTGAATCTGTCACTTGGCAGCCCCTCTAAGGTGGCCCCACACTTCTTGGAAGGGGGGAAATCACGGGGGTTCGCCCAGCAATAGTAGCCCATGTAAGGGGGGTGAGGCAACCAGCGAGGCATTCCGCACTTACTGGGAATCGATCACAGACTTATCTATGGCAACACCCCTGCATTAACCATCTGCACTACCCCACGGGGGCTTATCCAAAATGTTACTTATGATAAGATATGTACTATTGTTACATGAATCGTAGGTTAGGATCGTAGTTGTTAGAATCACGCAATTCATAATTCATACATACTTATACGATGTGATTCATATATAAAATGATATAATCTTACATATGAATCAGAAGTGAAAAGAACGACATAAATTCAGTTCGATTTAATAGGATTCAATATGAATCCTATTTTACACAATTCAAAAAATAAGAAATAACCATTAAAACTAAATCTAACCAACTAAAGGCAAATCTAACCTATTAAAACTTAAATTAAACCCAATATTCTAGAAATTATATCTAATTTATTATAAATAATCAATTAAACCTAAAAGTTATCTTCCCTTCGATGGCAAATTTTTTTATGTTAAAAGCATTTGACAAGGAGGTTTTTGGTCATTTCATTTCAATTTTTAAACTAGTGAAATAAACATTGTCATCAAATAGAGGATTTTTTTTCTAGGAATCATCAACTTATTTCATCTATTCTATTATGCATTGAGAAAGGTGTTGACAAATCAATGGTGATTAAAATTATAGAAGATTAGAGACAATTATATCCATATGACCATACATATTTTAGAAGGGGGACACCTCGTAAATATATAGACATGATGCACAGCCATACTTGCTCATGTGGAACTAATCATCGAGGAACATCATAGCTTCAACTATAGATGACTGAGCGTGACATAGTATGACTGAACCTGTCAATGGATGTCTAGAAGCCTAAACTATAGATCCCAGAAGGAATTTGTTGAACATGAAAAGAGATACAAAAGAAAATGTCTTATTAATTTTACAGGTCAAATAATATGTACATGCACCAGTTCCAAATGCAACTGAAAACTATCACCTTACAGAAAGACAAAGTGAACCAGCAACAGGAACCACAAAGGCATAAAAGAAAACAAGTCAAAACAATAGTTACAGGCGAAAATGACTGCAGGAACAATTTTCGGTTGAAATACCCACACTTTCACACACAAATTTAGCATACAGTTGGAAACTATTCCAAATCCCTCCTTAAGCACCAACGATAAAGATTTTTTAACTCTACACCGAAAAAAAATATATATCTTTTTTTACTATTCAATGGTCAAATCCTGGCATAATGCTGTTTTCATAGAACGAATTTGCAACAGCTTTACAAAGAGTACCATAAGAGTTTACAAGTGAGAGAGATACCAGAGACACCTTCAACACCCAAATCAATGCAAGAACAGACCGCAGATAAGGGATCTCAGCAATGTAAGGAGAGTAAGAGAGGATCGAAGTAAACCTTCTACTAACGAAGTCGATCCCAAATTTGCACCGTATGAGCTCGATTCCAGGGTTCGAACTCTAAACAGTCACTTCCCATCTGTACGCAGAAATTTGGCGATCATGCTGCCATTTCCAATCGCCAATGTGACGCGTTGGCCGAAATTGGTTCATTCTTTCTCGCGTGCCCTTTCCCTTTATTATTATAATCGCTTCTATATTATTTAAATTTTTTCTTTTCCACCCTTTTTTCAAAATTATGCGCGCAAAATTACCATTCGGAAGTCAGAATTCTCATGGTTCGACTTCTCTTGATACATTATCATTTTAGCCCTATAAATTTATCTATTTACATATAATCTCTTGTTTTCAAAACATTACTTCAGCTTGATTTTCATGTAATCCTCCATCTTTCATATATATATATATATATATATCAGAGCCTTAAGATTCCTCTAAGGACCTATCCTTACATGAACAAAATCCAATATAAAAATACTCATTACGAAGAAGCTCTTGATTTCTCTCAACAATTTGCTAAAACAAAGGATACTGGTTATTGTAATTCCTCATTAGTAAGCCAAGGTGATCAAATCTTAGTACAACAAAATAACACTATATTAGCGTTATTAACATCTTTACATTATAGACTTACAGTTCTAGAATCTAAAATATTAACTATTGAAAATTACGTTCATAAGAATACTCAAACAAACGATCTTAAAGAAGCTTTGGATAATTTAAATAAGGATCTCAATAAACTCTCTTTAGGAAAAACAATTTCTAGACAATCACCCACCACCTATAAATTTCTTACATATACAAACAATAAAGATTTATCTGCTAATGGAACCACATCCACAACAAATACACACTGATCTTTTTAAAGGACTTTCACAATCTTTAAGACAGTCTAATAGGAATTTATCTTTAACTAGAAAATCTATTTCTAATACCATGACTACATACCAATTAGAAGAACTTATAGATATTGAACAAAATCTGGACACTTTTTCAAATGAACAATTAAACACTCTTAATCCCAGAAGAATATATAACCAAGGATTATTATCCTTTTCTACAGCACTCTATAGACATCACAGGACACAACCACTCCATTTACCTGATGGAGGGGAAGAACGTTTTAACCTAATGAGTGAAGAATCTGCAAAAACTCT
>JBAMIB010000119.1:554421-571094 GCA_037177415.1 Kaempferia rotunda | reverse complement strand
TAGTAGTGTAATTAGTAATACATATTAATCAGAAAATTTTTCAATAATACGCTGCACCTGAGTCTCGAACTCTAGATCCTAAATTGTAATGAGAAAACTTTCCAATAATACACTGCAGATGAGTCTCGAACTCTAGATCCATGATTAATTAATGAGAAAAATGTTCAATAATACCCACAGCTGAGAGATATTAACGTAATTTAATCATAGACTTCACCAAATTAATTAGAAATCGATTAGTATTAGGGTCAGATTTTTAATAATATAGTAAGATATGTATTTATTATTTTCTAAAAGGTATAAATATTTTATTGATTTTTTAAATCTTTATTGTATTATTTTTTTAAAGATGTCTAAAACGGGCCCGGGTCGCAGTCCAACAAATTAAAAAAATGGGTGTGAGAATGGGTCAATTGTTTTTGTATTTTTTTAATTACTACCGTATATCTAATTTAAGCTGATCGTTTTTTGTGATGATCGGTTCGATTAAGTGGAAGATTTGGTTTAGAGGTTTAGGGAGGGTTTCCGTAAGAAGGCAACTGCGCAGCTCTTGTTTTACGCGGGTTTCTCTAAGAAGAACTGCCGCCGCCCAGCCGCCGCCGCCGCCGCCGTCTCGTCTTTTTTATCCCGCCATACTGCCACAATCTCGTGATTCCCTCCATCCCATCGCGTGTCTACTTCTTTCTTCGCCATGAGCTCCGGCCATCACTTCTACTTGAATTTTGGTTGAAGGGAACTCAGTGAGGTTCTCTATCGGCAGGGATCGACGGTGTGACAGTCGTTCCTCCTCTCCTTAAATTGAAAGACGAAGCAAGCAGCGGTGGTGCTGCTTTTTATTTGGTAGTGTAAGCAACCGATTTTACTCTTGATCCAACCCTTCACAAAAACCTAACACTCCTTCGGCCTTTTGCCCATCTTTTAGAAGATGGCGGCTGGCAAGAGAAATCATGCAGGTGAGGAAGAAAGCGTCAACGGAGAGCCTTCCAGAAAGTTCAAGAAGGCAGGGAAAGGAGCAGAGAACAACCATTCCTCTCCCTTGAAGATGCAATCCTCCACTGTCATGGAAGATGATGATCTTGATTTTCCTAGAGGTTCCATAACTCCTGTCCATCTCATTGTAGTTCCATATTCTTAAATCTCAATTCTAGAAGAGGGCATTAACTTTGACTATCTGGTGGATAGGTGGAGGGAGAGTCCTAAGTCGCGAAGAGGAGGCAGAGGCTCGTGCAGAAGCAGAAGCTGAATTTGAAAGGGAGGAAAGTAGTGGAAGGAAGGGTAAAGGTAATCTGAGAAAGAAGGGGCAGAGGGGATCACTAACAAACGTGCAAGATGATTTGGGTTTTCTTTCTGGAGATGGTATCACTGGGAAGCTCCCCAGGTTTGCTAATCGAATAACACTAAAGGTCGGTTCTAACAATTTGTTTTTGATTGACATATGTTATATAAATTTAATGCCTAGTTTCTAACGAAACATGAAGATAACGCATCTTTTCTAGCATAAATTCTACAATTTTCGTAACATGAAATGTACATTTTATTATTAAAATGAATCCTGTATATTTTATCACTGTTTGGATTACCAATCTTCATCCTTGCCATACATTGACTAGCAGTGATGTTAAGCGATTTAAATATTAGGAAAACTCTAAATTATGGTAAAACTCAAAATCACACCAAAGTTAAAAGAGGAGCAGAAAACAACTATTTAATTAGTGACATTATGTTTTTTTTAATCTTGGTACCACTTTCTTTTTTGTATGCATATAAAGAATACATGCGATGCAAAATTTTGTTGGCATTTCCACTGGAATACTGTCAGGAGAGGATTGTACAAAATGTCTACCTTAACTTCTTCTGGAACAGTTTGAAGCTTTGCACAAAGAGATTTTTTGTTTAAAGAATACTATTCGTTGCACAGACATGCTGGTCATAATACAATTTTACTTCTCTGTTCAGAATATTTCTCCTAGAATGAAGCTATGGGGTATTGTTGTTGAAGTAAATAAAAAGGACCTTGCAATCAGTCTTCCTGGTGGACTGAGAGGGTTTGTTCGCGCAGAACAAGCAACAGATATGCTTGCCGCTTCTGAAACCAAGGTATTGAAAATGCATATTTTGTGTGTTACACATGTTTTGATGAATGCTACAATCAGTTGTGACTTCTTTTGTTTGTAGTAAATGCTTAAGTTTGTTACTCGGGTTTGTTCATAGATAATAATTCCACAGTTACTATGTTCTGATTTTTTTTCCAGGACTCTGAAGGTTGCATGCTGTCCAGCATATTTCATGTTGGGCAACTTGTAGCTTGTTTTGTCATGCAAGTGGATGATGAGAAGGATGGAAAAGGAAATAAAAGAATTTGGTTGTCACTTTGCTTGAGTTTGTTGTACAAAGGCCTCACTCTCGATGCAGTTCAAGATGGAATGGTACTCTATAACAATTTTTTCTGGATATTTCTTTTGATTGAACTTATATTTTTCCTAGGCCTTATCACGTATAGTGTTTATCAGCGGTGTAAATGGCGGAAGGCAATGTCGGGGCGGTTAGTGACCGCCTACCGCCTTGGCCGCCTCGGCGGTGCCTAGGCAATGCCTAGGTGGTTGAATTTATTTTACTATTATTTATACATAATATTATAAATAATTATTATTCTTTATAATATTTACTTTTAATAAAATATATTAATTAAAAATTTAAAATTTAATCTAAATATTTAAAAATTATATATATATATATATATTAATGGGATAACTTTATTAGGTTTTAATTAAATCTATTTAAACAATTATAGCTAGGAGTTGATTAAAATTATTAACATAAAGTAATTGAATTAAACCCTAACTTACAACTTACTTGTGTACCCCGTTTCAACTGGGCGACGAGTTCGACACATTGCTTGGACTGCGCGACGAGTTTGGATGTGTCACCGCGTCTGGGCAACGCCTTTGATCCTGTCTCTGGATCGGGCGACACCTCCGAGTCCATCGTTGGGCCCGGACGACGCCACCCGACCACATGGTGGTGAAACAAGGTGAGTTACTGTCTAAAGCACCGCCTCTTATGCACGCCTCCCGCTTAGGCGGCGCCTAGACGACCGCCTCAACCACCATTTAGAACACTGGTGTTTATGCAAAAGTTTACTTCTGGCAAGTTATCCTGGAGGTGTGCATTGATTTAGGCTATCCTTAAGGGGAATACGGTACCGATGCTCACTTGAAGGGCATTGCTTGTAGGGTCACCATGTCAAGGGGGAAACATAGAGTAGAGGGCCATGGTGGAAATGACAAAGGTTATTCATGAAGGTCAGGGAGATTTTGATGCTGCACAAGAAGAGGAGTTGAGAAATTGCAAACTTGGGGGCTTACTCTTCATGGTTGTGTTCCTGTTGTTCAGACTGTGGGGGATATGAAGTCGTTATAGGGATTGAATCTTGTATTGGGGGACGGCTGGGTCAAGCCTCGTGATCGTGTGATCATGGAGGGGATGGTCTACATTTGATAGAGCAAGGAGGAAGATTAGGGATATATATATTTGTATTTGAAATTTTGGGTTAGCAGCTGGATTTCAGAAGATGGTGGAATAGACAATGGGGAATAGGTATGAGAAGCATCTTAAATATCACCTCTGGTGTGGTAGGAATTGGAAAAAAGGAGCGGACTCAGAATGTTTTATGAGCTAAACAAAAACTTAATAACTCTGGAGAATAACAGTGGCTGTTTTGCAACCTAGAATACTGATGAAAGATGATATCAAATACTGAACATTGAGGGAGGAGGAGATTATGGATAGTATATATATTATATGAACTTTAACGTGTTTAAACTAAACTAAACTATTTTATTTTATTATTATGATGGGTTTAAAATAAAATAAAATACTATAGATAATAGATGAATATCTTACGATATTTGGTTTAAATATTATTTTAGATTTATTCACATTCCAGCAGGAGCAGTGAGTGCTGATGATTTTAAATTTCTCTTTATGAAGAAAGTTTAGACTAGAAGGCAGTATAATTTGATTTTTCTTTGTTCTTCATGGATTCAACTATATTTCTGATTAAATTTTCTTGATGATTTAACATGAGATGTGGATTGTGTCTATGGTAGAGTTTATGATTTAACATGAAATGTAGATTATGTCTTGGTTACACAGCATAATATTTATGATTGTGCCAAGGCATATTGAAAGTTCTGACATCTTGTTGGAAAAAATTCTTTCTTTGTAACTGAATGTTTTTGATGCCTTCCAGGTCTTGAATGCTCAAGTAAAGAGCATGGAGGATCATGGCTACATTCTCTATTTTGGAGTCTCATCTGTTACTGGATTTTTGCCTAGGAATCAAAATGGTAACTACTGCACGGGGTCTGAGTTTAATCATTTTTTTGTTCCATATGCAGATTTTTCTACCTTCTGTCACTGATTATTTTCTTTCATTTTTCTAACTGTGATTTTGTTGATTTCATTGCATGACAGAAAATACTGCTCAAGACTTTTCTTCATCCAATGTGCTTATATTATCTTGTTTTGCAGATAATCAACTTACTGCAGGACAATTTATACAGTGTTGTGTTAAAAACATTGACAAAGCTCGAGCTGTTCTCTATGTTGATTCTGATCCTGACGTGGTCGCAAAACGTGTTGTATGTTTCAGTTCTTTCATTTGTCTATGTTTTTAATAATTAATCTAATTTTTGATTGTCTTGATATTCTATCGCAGGTTAAAGATCTTAAAGGACTCTCAATTGACCTATTGGTTCCAGGCATGATGGTTAATGCTCGAGTGACTTCTGTTCTTGAGAATGGAATAATGCTATCATTTCTTACATACTTCACTGGAACTGTATGGCCTTTCAATTTTTTCATTGCTTATATTTTTTGAAGGTGCAAGGCTTTGCAATTGAATAGGATGCATTCACCTGGTTGCTTATAATTTAATACTTTTTGATAGGTTGATATGTTCCATTTAGAGAAGGCTTTTCAAAGTGGAACATGGAAAGACAACTATGCTCAGAACAAAAAGGTTTTTCATTCTCATTATCAATGAGTTAGTTGTTATCTGGAGAATAACCATGTTTTGTATATTTTTTTGTTTGACACATGAGCTGAATGCTATGTGGCTTTCCAGATGCTTTCAATTGTTTGTATTGTAGAATGAATTACACTTATTTCTTGTATTTATCTGATCATCAAAATTATAAAAAGATGTTTAAAGCAGCAAGCAGTTGGCCTACTTCGCACATATGCGGCACGTGGCAGCATATTAGGTCATCACTAAAATATATTAAAGTAACAGTACACTTCTAACTGTCTAATGTGTGAACTATTAATTTGAGGTTATTCAATTTGGCTCATGGTCATGCCAAATAAGTCAATGAGTTGTGTTATGTGGCCAGATATTGACAATTATTGTTTAATGTTTCCAAGTGGGTTGTAGCTCACTTAGGGGAAGTTAATGTATGACACTGATTTGTTATTTGTTGACCTTATGTCTACCTCAAACTTGGTTGATATGAATAGCAACTGTCTCAGTTTGATAAATCAAGTTACTTTATGGGTGCATTTTTGGTTTAATACAACTTAGTCTGGCATACTCTGTTGAACAACATATTTTGATTCTACTTATTCTCATTCTTTGCGGGCCATGACTGTAATATTTAAACATGATTTTACTTGATTACTCCTTTTCTATTGTCAGCTCTATCTATTTCCATATCTTTCAAGCTTGTGGGTTTTCTATTTATTATTGTGAAAAAATAATTTTTATTATTATTTGATTATTTTTTGCAGAGTCCTCTTTCTTCTATAATCATACTTCTGGGGTCCTATTTTATTCTGGGTGGATTTCAGTTCTGTCATTTGAATAGACTGATCTACTGCTCCTTTATCTCACCTTTTGCTCATTGTATTTTGATTCTAGGTGATTGCTCGAATATTGTTTGTTGATCCATCAACTAGGGCTGTTGGATTGACCTTGAATAAGTTTCTCGTGGATAACATAGCTCCACCAGTTGTATGTATTCTGAAATCATTTCTGATATTGATAATTTATTTTCATTTGTTTGGAGGATGCAGTATCTCTTTTTGAGAGAACCAAACAAAATGTGTATAAAGATAAATAGTTGCTCAATTATCATTATATGACAATCAACTGCATGGAATAAAGAAGATGAGGAATTTATTTTTTTAGTAGTTTGAAAATTCTCTCTAATTCCTTGTCAATCCAAATATACGAGGCACACCAAATTTATGCTCTTTGTATTATGCAGAAGTTTTAGTTTAAGCTCTTAGAATATTTAGCATTCTTTAAATGTGTTGGTTATTTAGGTTTAGGGAAATTGAGGAAGATATAGCTGGATTGATAGATTGTTTTTTTTTTTTTTTTTGCATTAATCAAATTGATGTGTGTGTTGCTAAATGTTTGTTTTTTCCCTTCTTTGTAGTATGTTAAAACTGGAGAAATTTATGAAAATTCACAAATACTGAGGGTTGATAAGGGGCTTGGATTGCTTTTGGAGATACCTTCTTCTCCTTCTCCTTCACCAGCATATGTCAATGTAAGCCCAGTGGTTCTGCATTTCTGTGCCACTCAACATCACTCATTTTGTGATCTTACTAGTTGTCACTTATATTTGAACAGACATTTGATGCTTCTGATAAAACATTGAAACTGGAGAAAAATTTCAAGGAAGGTGATAGTGTTCGTGTTCGCATTCTTGGTATGAAACATCTTGAAGGATTGGCAATTGGTTCTTTGAAGGTATGCTTTTCTTAAAATATCTTATATTTTTGGAAGACATTGGTGAAATATGAAGTTAATTGTAGATTGTAAGCCTGCACCGCTTATGCATGCATCTTGCTATCATCTTTTCTTGTGAACGATAATCTTGGTGCAACACCAACAGTTTCTATGATTGTTGCATGGTGAACATCATCAATTTGTTTTTTTTTAACTGAAGAATTGCTATCAAGAGATAAGTCATGTATCTTATAAAATAGCGTAAAATGATGACTGGCTTATTTTTAAAAATAGAATATTTAAGCTTGCTGGACAAAAATCTATGTTGGAGTTATTGAAATTTTAATATTTATTTTTTATATGTATCAATAATTAGAGATCAATGAAGATATCATTTATTAGAATAAAAACTGAGGGGTTATGATTAGCTTATGAATGGGGATAGGAAATGGGGTTCTTGTGTGGTTATGGTGTGTCATTTGGTCTAAATTGAAGATTTGTTAAGATTTTAGAACAACAAATCATAAATTCTTAGCCATAGTGTCGGGTGAACAAATTCAAAATTATTTTCATAAAGTAGTATTCATTAGGAGATTGGAAGGTACTACTAATTTTAAATGTAGGAAAATAAGTAAAGATGTAATAATTAATTTAATGATGATCAAGGGATTCTATAATGAACAAAAAATCAACTATGGCTTGTTTACTTTGTTAGAAAGGTGGTGGTGGTGGTGGTAGTGAGGGAGGGAAACTTAAAGGAAAGAAGGTTATTTTCCTCTTAATTTCTTGTTCACAAATTGGGAAAGAGGAGAGCAATTTTCATTATATTGATTGTGGCGATTAGGTGGCTCAATTTTATTCAATTTAATTTGTCTAAATTTTTCATATAAATAAAACTGTAATCTTGAATATATTTTCCTTTGCCCACTCTACCTTCCACCCTGTTCTTTTCAAGGAAACTCAAAGTGGCAATAGTTTCCTAATTTATGATATTTTCTCCAAAGTGAAAGCAATAGAGTGAAGTAGTAGAAGGGACTAGTATAGCGGGAGTCCAAGAGAAATTTAATTTAGTTTTTATTATAATTAAAAGATTTTTTAATTACTCATGTACTAGCAATAATGGATTGAAATTTCAATTCCATGTTGGTCAACATTAGTGAAACTTGTTATTTTGTCGGTCGATCAATGCACAGAGCAACCTTGAGATAATGACACGATGAAGGCTATTGATGAGCTACGGTGATGGATGGCGTTCATGAGAAGCTATTGTGAGCTCTATGATTACCAGTTTACCACAACACATTGACAAGGGGAGGTCGCGTGAGCATTTTGTGATGTTGCTGAGGTTTTGCAAGGGTTCTAACGAGGTGACGCGAGGATTCGATGATGTCACACGACATTCATGAGCGTTTTGGTTCTTGTCCTATTTAATGCCTTTGGCACTACATGCCAAAGCTCACATCCAAAGGCCACTCGAGTCTTTGCCTTGGTGCCTTCGACACGACATGTTGGTTTGCCTAACATATACTGGCATGACACCAACACCCATCAAGTTCCAATTGGGGAGTTGAAACGTTAGCTTCGAACAAAATTTTAAGCCTTAATAGAAATGCATTTTTAATAGAACTTGATGACACATAAATCCAAGCAACTAATCCAAAATATACATGCCCCATTGTTGTCTATTAATTATTATATTTCCATCCTATACTATGGAATAAAGCAATATCTATCAATTTCTATGATTTTGATCAATACACATTTCAATACTACATTGTCATAAATTTAATTTGGAGGCTAAGCACAAAATTTGAGTCTATAACTATAGGAAAACATATCCTAGCAATGGAATCACTGTAAATTTTTCCTAAGTTACCGTGGGATAAACCTTAATTATTGGAGTAAGTCCCTGACACTGGAAGAAAGGATCGAATTTCTTTGAGAGTGAATTGGTGGAGGAAAACATCAAGAAACTCCTTGTTGTAGTTGTGCCCTAAATGAGAAATTGAGGCTTTATTATACAGATAAAAGAAGGGCCACAACTTTTAAATCGGGTGGGGTGATCTATCCATAGGTTAGAGTGTGTGCTGTAGGATCACTTTAGGAGATTCCTAGTTTGTCAGGTTTTAATGGTAAAGGAGATTTGACCTTTTTTCCTTAAAATTTTATAGCTGTTATCAAGGTTTAAAATTTTGAGTTGTGCTGAACTTTTGATTTATTATCGGAATGATATAGTTTCAATACTGTATCATGCTCAAGTCATAATGCTAACCTTTTTTTTTCTTAAAATTTTATAGTTGTTATCAAAGTTTAAAATTTTGAACTATGCCAAAGTTTCTGTATATGATCGGAATTATATGGTCTCAACACAACACAATACAATTTCATTACTTTTAAAAATATATTAATTAAAAAATATTTTTATTAATATTTGATTGTTATAGATTTTATTATTGAGTTATATTTGAGATGTTGAATGCAAAGTTTATGTTTTGATGTTGCCTTATGAACTGTTTGATGCTCATTGAGTAAAAGTTAATCTAGGGTTAGATGACATGATATGATCATGTAGATTTAAACTGAATTTATTTGATTAGTTTAAAATTAAACCAAATTTAAACATACCATAAGTAGTTCATAGTAATATATTTTACATGGATAGAAATTATATTATATTAGTTTATTATTATTTTTTTAATAATGAAGAATTATTAAGAAAAAAAACAATAGAACCCCACATTGGTGGAACATTGGGCACTAGGCTGCCCTTTATTTATTATCTTTTTCTAATAATTTGTTTTCTCCAGCATAAAGAGGTTTTTTTTTTCTCTATTACGTCCTGAACAGATCGAGGAAAAAAATTAACAATGAAGGAGAAAAAAATTAACGCATGAAGGAGGAAAAAATTGAGAGAGAGTAAGGAATAGGGAAAGGAATTATTATTCTAAAATATAGAAATGAGAAAACGACCTCATGGCCATTGCAAGGTTCCAGAGGCATGTGGGTACCAGTTGGAGGGCGGAATGGTAAATTTCACCCTGCTGACCAAGATGACTTGGCATACCATGGCACCAAATTTATCTCAATTATCTAGTATTTTAGCTATCTGCCCAGAAGTTGGTTTAATCTTGATTTGGATCACCCTGAAGTTGGTTTAATCTTGACTTGGATCAACTAGAAAACAAATGATTGATTTTAGTAATAATTTAACCACTTTTAATTGTGGTTTTCAAATTCTGCTCACTTAGATTAACCTAGTTGGATTAGGAAAGATCCTATCAAATGTTGTGTAGTATCTTGGACATGAGTTTGGTAGTAGTGATAAATAATAAATTAAAAAAAAAGAGTGATAAAGTCCAATAAAAGGAAAAGAGGAGTGTGACAGATCAGTAACATTTTTTTTCCTTTTAAATTTCTCCCCTTCTTTGTCTTACGTATTGTTAGGATTCAAATTTCACCATCATTATTTCATCTCATTCACTTTTTTGTCTATGACATAAGATGGGACTAATTATTGTCTGACATTTCCAACGTCATTTTCAAAATGACTGACAAGTATATCTCCTTGATTTTCCTCTTCAATTAGAGCAGGAGATTTGGAGCCATAATCCCGCTTTTATTCACACACTTTCGTTTGTCCTTTGCCGTTTGTGACTTGGAAAAGTGGGGCTCCTTTTGATTTAGAGCGGTCTCTCTTAATTATATATGAGAACTTCACTCAGTTTCTCTCAAATACACTTGTCTCTATCCGAGTATATTAGACTTTGCTAGTCTGTCTTTCCCTAATATTAATTCCATGTCTTAAGAGTTGACGTTGGAACTCTAATCTGCCTACTTCACTCTGCAACTAGCACTATTTGTCATTTTATCCCCACAAATTTTAGAATCTTATGATATCTTTTGTTTGAGGGGAGTCATCTAAGAATTTTTTATTGAACTCTTTGAAGATCATCACCATCATCCAAGCTCTCTCGAATACTTCATCAACTTCAATTTAATTGTCAACTTTTCAAAGTTCAATCTTGATGATTGCATCATCAAGCTTCTTAACCACTTCACCATACTGTCTTTAGTTTCGTCATCAAGCATCTTAGTGAGATTTTTTTCTTGTTCATTTGATAAATTAAACATTGACAATATCTGTTCTTCAGCTTAGGAGTGTTTTTGAGGTATTAGGTTCACTAGTCATAAGTTATATGTATGGTGGGGTGTAGTCTGACATAAGCAATTTTGTTATAGAGATTCATATTGAGTTCTATAAATAAGACATGATGGTTTTCTTTCCTTACAATGACCACAACGTATTGCCCCTTAACCCCCTATTTTTTTTCCAAATCTATTTTGACGTTTGAGTGTTCATTTTGGAGGAAAGAGATCGTTTGGATATGGTAGAATCTTCTGAGATCCATTTTTCTTTTGCTTGCAGCCTAGTGCTTTTGAAGGGCCTATTTTCACACACTCAGATGTAAAGCCAGGAATGTTGGTGAAAGCTAAAGTGATTAGTGTTAGAAACTTTGATGCACTTGTGCAGTTATCAAGTGGCATAAAAGTGCTTTGTCCTCTCCGGCACATGTCAGAGCTAGACATTGCAAAGCCACCAAAAAAATTTAAGGTTTTTTTTCTTCTCATTTTAGTTCTTCAATATAGCATAATGCATTCCTTATCTTTTGGAGTTCGTTCCACTTCATTTATATATTATTTTTATTCTACAGGTTGGAGCTGAATTACTCTTTCGCGTGCTTGGTTGTAAGCACAAGAAAATAACTGTAACCTACAAGAAATCACTAGTATGTCCAATTCACTGGCTAAGAAGTTATTTTTCCTGTTCCAAATAGATATTGGCATATAGATATATTAATGCTTGCTATTGCTAATGTTGAATTTCATAACGTACACTTTCATATCTTTAATTCTAGAAATTTTCTTAATCATTAGGTTAAATCCAAGCTTAATGTGGTATCCTCATATGCTGATGCAACTGAAGGACTACTTACACATGGATGGATTTGCAAAATTGAAAAGCACGGGTGTTTTGTAAGGTTTTATAATGGTGTTCAGGGTTTTGCCCCCAGGTTAGTATGTTCTGCAGTTCATTTCTAAAAGATTTGGCTTACTTGTTCCTATAAATTTCATTTTATGAAGTCTGCCATTGGAGTTAGTTCATCTGTCTGCTTTTTGATCCAAGTCATTGCCCTTTTCTAACATTTGTAGTACCTAAAGAATATTAGTAATGCCAATGAATTATGCTTGATTTCGAACCTAAATTTTCTATTAATTAATCTGGAGTAGATGTGCAACTACGTAACAAATACCAAGTCTTCTCAGATAAAAAGTTGTTTAAGATTTAAGACTTATGTTGTTGCAGTTTGCAATGCCTAATTAGATCTGGCAAGTTTTTTCATTTCCCTGCAACTAATGTTTGAGTTTGTTTTATGAATCATAAACTCTATCGAATATGGTTCTCCAAATACATCCAGTTACTAATATCACTCATTTTAGTTTTAGAGTAAAATCTAAAATCTATACTGTGCATTTTTGGAGTTTGCCAAATGACATGTCAACCAACTTATCATTTCTTTTTATTCTCTGGATGAAATGTTTCCTTGGACATTTCTCTTGTTATATTTTTTTATTGTGACTTGAACTATGTTACGAATAGTTATCGCATTCCCTGGTGCTGTTAGGATTAGTCTTTTGCATAGGTCCATTCAATTTGAATTTTAAGTCAATAAAAATTTATACTTGTTGAACTACTTATAAAATTGTCTTTTTAGCTTAGAAACTAATTTTCCAGAGCACTAACAATTTGTTTTTCAGCTTCACATATGTTTATCGTTGGTTTTATTTGAGTTTATATGTTGGAAATTTAATAACTCAAACCTCACCTTTTAATTCAATTTTTATTAGCCAATGTTTTTTCATTCTTCTCCGTGTCACTAGATCTGAGCTTGGGTTGGAGCCTGGAAATGAAGTTGATTCTGTTTTTCACGTTGGGCAAGTGGTCAAGTGTAGAATAACAAGTATAGCTCCTTCAAGAAGAATTAACCTTAGTTTCATCACATCTTCTACAAGGTTTGCAATTCTAAATATTTAGTGCTTTGGTTGATTGTCTTTTACTCCTTTTAAACTTTTTTATTGTCCTCCTCTATCTTCCTTTTTTGTGGAATGGGAGGAAGAAGGCTGAAGGGTACAAAGTTTACACTGAGGTTGCTTACACTAATTGATCTGAACCTTCTTAGTCACACACGTGCGTACTTCTGCATGAACAGTGGTTTAGTGGCATTTGATTTAAAAAAAATGACTGTTTCGATTACATTTAATGTTGAATATTCCATATTGAAACATCTGTGGGTTTATGGTACATTTTGTTAGGTTGATATTAAGATTGAATGTCTACATCATAGTTAGCTGTAAAGAGGGCACTTCATACCTACAAGAAGCTATATTATACTTATTGCATAACTTAAACTTGAGTGTCTGAGAATTGCCTTGTTTTCTTGAAATTTAGCTTTCTATTAAAAATTCATTTTGCATGTCACATGAGAGAAGTTATTTCTTATGATATGCAGGACTCCTAACAATGACATGGTCAAGGTGGGTTGTATTGTCTCTGGTGTTGTTACAAGTTTGACTCCCACAGCAGTGATTGTCAATTTGAAGGATGGTCACATGAAGGGGACAATTTTTAATGAGCATTTAGCAGACCATGAAGGTGCTATGTTTTATGGTTCATCTTTTTATTCTGAGGTAGTGCTTTATCATCAAGGTTCTAATTCCTCTGTGCAATCCTCAGGGCATGTTACTTTGCTCAGATCATTATTGAAGCCAGGGTATGAATTTGATCAGCTTCTGGCACTAGGTATATGCTTCTTGTATCTTTTATAATTTCTTTTATTAATAGTATTAGTTCTAACAATGCACTTTAATGTTTTCACTGTTTGTTTAGGCTGACTGTTTCAGTTTACTTGCTACTATCAGAATTTCAGATAATATAATATTCTTATCCTGTGGCTTTACAACAACAACCAGGCCTGCCTTGTCTAGTGGTTTTAAAAATTAAATTAGTTCCTGGTTTTTTTTGCATTAAATTATTAATTATTAATTATTTTCTCCTATTATTTCTTTAAGCAATCAGTAACACAACTAGCATGTTCTAGAAATTTGTTTTATTGGATCCGTGATTATTATGGAAAAATTATCTCCTATTATTTCTTTAAGCAATCAGTAACACATCTAGCATGTTTTAGAAATTTATTTTACTGGATCCATGATTTATTATGGAAAAAATAAACAGAATTAAAATGCGAACCCAAAGCTAGTGTTTTGAAAATTAGTTCGGAAGGATGAACCAATTAGGCTCTCAAAAGCGTTTTAAAACTGGATTTGACTGATCAATTCAATTGGCAACAGAGGTCAATCCAAACTATTTTAATGTAATACTCGGAAAGGAGCCAAGTTACTTAAAATATTATAACTACCCAAAATATTCTACCGGATCCATGATATATTATTGAAAAAAATAAACCGATAATTAAAATGCCTGATTACAGAACCAATGCCGGTGTTTTGGAAATTGGTTTGGAAGGATGAACCAATCAGTCTCTCAGAAGCCTTTTAAAACTGGATTTGACTGAATAGTTCAATTGGCAACACAGGTCAATCCAGACCATTTTAATGTAATACCTTGAAAGGAGTCAAGTTCTTTAAAATATTATATTTAGCCAAAATTTATATCATCACTGTATTGGTGCAGCGGCTGTGATAGTCACTAATGAGGTGGTAAGTTTTAACTTTTGATTTTTTGTGGTAGCCCATTTTGCAATTTATCATAATTTTTAAATATTTATTTCTGGTAGAAATACAATTCAATCATTGCCCCATTGAATCTCTATTGGAGTGGCTTGACTGCTTAACCATGTGGCTAGCAGCTTTGTCAACTTGTTCTCCTGAGTAGTTCTGAGAATATCATCTCTAGGTCATCATTTTCTAGTTGAACAGTGACAAATGCAATCCTATCAAAGAAATCAGTTTGGTCTTTGGTTCCCCAAACCACTTTGGTTTACAAAATTCTATTGAAAACATAATTGATTATCTCTCTACAGAGAAATATTAATAAATGTTGTATTGTTATGTATATGCCTAATTAGTAATTGAGGGGCACAACTAGCACATAACCCTTGCTTGAGCTATGTGCGGAACTGCCTAGGCAGATTTTGAAGGCCATGTCAAAGCGACCACATCTGGCTCTATATCTATGACCCATATGGTCCATGTGGACAGTGAAACAATCTCATTGAGTTAATTTGAAGCAATTTTAACTTTTAACCAAATTGACATAAAGCCTTCAGCCACTTAGTTTACTAGCTTGTAACTTAGTATGTGTTGGATACTTGTTTTTACAATTATTAAATAATTTTTATATCAATATAAATGCATTCTTGATATTTCAATAATGACCATCATTGACCTTACATATTGGGCAAAAGACGATTACGCTCGCCCCCAACCTCCCTGTCACCCCGCGCCTGGACCATCACGAGGGAGATAAATCTTGAAAAATCCTAAATACTTTTTGATATCAATATAAATACATTTTTTGATATTTTAATAATGACCATCATTGATCCTGTATATTGCATGCATATGTAGTGGGCTGACTCATCGTTTAAAATCTCAACTCATATTGGAGTTTTGATTTACGATACAATTTCGATATTGTGCTGTGTTGATATGGTTTCAAAAATTTTTAAATATAAAATATATTATTTAAAAATAAAAATATTAATCTAAATATTAAAAAAATTAAAATATATAAAAAATTATTATATATTTTCGAAATTAAAATAAATTATATATATATTAAATTAATGGGATAGTTTTATTAGAGTTTAATTAAGCTTGTTTAGATTATCCTATTTATAGTAGGAAATAAATTGATTGTAATTATTAACCTAAGTTTTAGCATTTGTGCGTCTGAGGTCATAGGTTACATTGGCCTCCGTGACCCTGCAATGGAGTCGGGCAGCGGGTGAAACTGGTAAATTTCGCTCGGCAAGGAATGAAACTTTAAACCATGGGCTGATTGCATACGACTATATAGTCAATTTTGAATCCTTGCAACTTAGTATTCATTTACTTCAGCATTTGCAATTATATAGTTAAAATACTAACTAAAACACTACATAGGCAAGCTCATGCTCAAAAAATTAGGTACCAAAGAATCATATATACGTGACAATATGATTGTATTATATGGTAGTGTAGTGCTGAGTTGGATGTCAATTTTTATTTAAATGTGTTGAAAATATTATTTTTAAATTGGTATGATATGTTACTTGGGATGGTTGAGGTTTTTTATGGAGTCAATTGACTACACTGCTTTAAACTTGACTTCTTTTTTTGATAAGCTTGATGTTCCTCTACCATACATGGCTAACTAAGCAGATGTTCTTGTATGATACCCTGACCTTTTTTTTTTTTTTTCCAAATTCGTCTCAGATTTTGAAGGTGCAAATTTGATCCTTTCAGCTAAACACTCTCTTGTTAGTTCTGCGAATGAGATCCCTTCAGATCTTTCTCAGATCCATCCTCTAACTTCATTATTTGTAAGTTGCATACTAATTGAAAACCCATATCTTCAAACCTCTCTCCTATCTTTCTTTTCTTTCCTCAACTATTGGTTTGTCTTTACCTTCGGTGCAAGATCAAATTAAAGTTTTGAATAATATACTTGACTTAAACAGGGCTATATCTGCAACATAATTGAAAGTGGCTGTTTTGTCCGATTTCTTGGACGTTTGACTGGATTTGCTCCAAAAAATATGGTAAAATCTGTTTGCATTGTATCATTGCAATGCTCTTTTACTTGATTCTTGTTGTTGTTTTGTAAGGCGACCGACAGAATGGTTGACAACTTGTCAGATGCTTTCTTTGT
>JBAMIB010000119.1:539486-553630 GCA_037177415.1 Kaempferia rotunda | reverse complement strand
TTTGAATGCTAGTAAGAAGAATAGCTAACCACAATGTTGGGTCGAATATGCAAAATATCAGGCGTTGGGCATGATATATTGCATATCAGGCTCAACGTGGACCTGATATGCAACATATCAGACGTTGGGTCTGATAAATTGCATATTAGGCCCAACAGTTTATGTGTGCATGCATGCAAAGAATTAGAGGAAAGAGAATGAGAGGAAAGGAAAAAATAAAATAAAATAAAAAGAAATGTTGCATGCAATAGGAGAGAGAGAGAGCGAGAAGTGTTACATGCAATGTCATAAGGTTAAAATGGGAAATACACTTAAAAATGTGCGTCATTTCGTAAATTCTAAAGTTGTGTACGTCTTTTGGTCATTTTGAAATTTTACACACGCCTTTTGGTAAAAAATTGTAATAAATTTAGCGATAATTTAAAAGATATAAATTATAAAATTAGATGTATAAAATTTATACTATTCTACCGAATTCCCATCTATCAAACATAAAAAAAAATAAGAATAAAATAAATTACATTCTCATTCATTCAGAGTCACCAATTCCGATGATTCCTTTCTCCGGCCACAAGCTTCCTTAACTTCCTCGGTAAACGCCGCCCTTCCCGACGACAGCGACGACCGAGCCGACCCACTCCTCTCCTCCAATCACCGACCGGGTGAACTCGATCCGTTTGCTTGTGCGGAAACTAAAGCAGCCATCCACGCGACCTTTACACTGCATCTCCAACTCACCGCTTTCGGCGACCTCGATCGATCGCTGTGTATAAAACTACGACACATCGATCGGAATCCATCGTCGATCCTTCAGGCCTTAATTTCAATTCTTTGATTGATCAAAATTAAGATGGCTACCGAGAAGAAAAGTTCATCTTCGCCGGTCGTAGTGCTCGCCGCCGGCGGCAGCACTGCAGAAGCTGGTGATGCTTTTGTAGTACGTGGAGGGGGAGATATTGGTCGACCACGGCATCGGCGACGATGGCCGGCTGCGGCAGTGAAGGTGGTGGAAAAGGAGGAGGAGGATGACATCAATGAGGTGGCGGAGGCGTTCATCAAGCGTTTCAGGGAGCAGCTCCAGCTGCAGCGGCTCCAGTCTATCGAGAACTACAACCAGATGCTCGCAAGAGGCGTCTGATTATTAATTGGTCTAATTTTATGGTTAATTTGTGCAAAATTAATCTTTAATTAATAGTGATTTGCTATTGGGTCCGTTTGAATTAATATGCTTTAATTTGATGTGTAATAATTGGTTAATGTTGATGAGTAAATCTGTTTGCAGAAGTAATCGTTATGGAAATGAAGCAGATATCGTTGGATTTCAGCACCAAACAAGTTTTTTTTATATTGTTATAACAAAAAGATGATTATGCAGCTTATATATTCTTCACAGTCTGTATTTAAATCGTAAATTATGGAATCATATTACAGTCGACCACAGATATGGAAGGTTTTTTTTTTTTAATGTATATTCTAGATCTGTCCAGAAATTAAGATTTTGGCAATTTGGGTTACAATTTTGTTTAAGATTGCAACATAAATTTAAATCAGCGTTTAGATGGTCCAACAAACACAACAAAGATTTTATATTTGGGATTCAAACTGTTTGGATTCATGTATTAACTTTATCTAAAATTAAATTATTTAACATTAAAATAAATAGTCCCACAAATTCCCATCAATCCATGTAGAATCTCAAAGAGAGTCTATTGTAACCCGTCTTTAACTTAGAATCTCTAGGTTATCACAATAACTTTTTTATTTAACATTAAAAAAGAAAGATATTTAACCTTTTTTTTAGTAATTTAGGTCACTCGCTCTTTTGATCGACTAATTATGAGGTTATTGATTTGGTTTTATAGAAGTTTTTCATTGACAATTAAATTAACTCTGGAAACGCTCAAGGAGGCTCATCCAAACGGTTAATATTCTTAAAGTTATCATCCTACTTGAAAAAAAAAAAAACTCATACAATAAGATAGAATCCAATCCTTAGATATATTAACCATTTAAAGGATAAAATTAGTGTACCATTATCTCGGACAAGATATATTGAATAGGATTCAGGATGCATAATCACATGGGATCATATATCGGATTTAGATCTATGTAGAAATTTTAACGAAAATTATTATATAATTTTTTATTCCTCCCTAATATCAATATATTTTACTTCCTCCCAACTATTGAAATCTCAAACTCCAGGGTAAAGTTATAATTTTAAAAATAATGAGGAGCATTTTAAAAACAAGAAAAATTATAGTGGTAAAACGAATTTTTCTCATAGTATTATTTAATCGGAATTCTCTAGTCAAGCTCGCGTTGAATCGGTGCGGGTCTTCATCATCGCGTGTGAAATCCCTCCCCACCCGCCGTCGTCTCCGTCTCCTTCCTTTCGCCCTTTCTCTCGCCCCTTCCACCTGATTCAGGCCGATTTCTTCCGTTCGATCCCTCCCGCTCCGGGAGCGGAAGGCCTTCCCGATCCTAAACTGCACGTAAAGGTAGATCTATAGCACACGCTATCGCATCTATATTTCTGCTTTGCCTTTTTATCGATCTATATATATTTTTTCTTCTAGGGTTCCACCGATCGGTTCGGAGGCCTGATATCCGATCGAATACGGCGATGGAAGGGAACAAGGATGAGGCTCTCAAGTGCCTCCGGATCGGGAGGGACGCCTTGGAGGCGGGGGACCGCGTCCGTGCCCTCAAATTCCTCTCCAAGGCTCGCCGCCTTGACCCCACGCTGCCAATCGAGGGCCTTCTGTCCGACGCCGAAGCGCCGGTTGATGGCGAGTCTGAAGGTCCAGATGATTCTGCTGCGTCGTCGAACGCCGCCCCACAGCGTGATCGACCACCCTCCGGTGGTGTTTATTCTCGTGCTGGTGCCTCGGCGGCTTCTTCTAAGGCTAAGAATTGCTCTGATGGGTCTGGTTCGGCCCGAGAGTACACGGAGGAGCAAGTTACGATTATCCGGCAGATCAAAAAGCAAAAGGATTACTATCAGATACTGGGGCTTGAAAGAGGCTGCACCGTGGAAGACATTAAGAAATCCTATAGGAAACTCTCTTTGAAGGTCCATCCTGACAAGAATCAGGCGCCTGGTGCCGAAGAAGCCTTCAAGGCAGTCTCTAAGGCCTTCCAGTGTCTTAGCAGCGAAGAGAGTAGGAAAAGGTATGATCTGTCTGGTTCTGATGAACCTGCATTAACACGGCCTGCTGCACACCGTAGGAGTAATGGGTTTAATGGGTTCTATGATGACGACTTCGATGCTGATGAGATCTTTAGGAATTTCTTCTACGGAGGAGGGCCTCCAGTCGCTACTTCTTTTGGCACTTTTCAATTTAGAACTGGTGGTATGGGTAGGCCGAGTGCTAATGAGATGCACGGTTCTTTCAATCCTAACCTTCGGATGTTGATACAAATTTTGCCTATCCTTGTTCTGCTCCTGCTGAACTTCCTTCCATCAAATGAGCCCGTCTATACACTAAACCGAAATTACCCTTATCAGCATAAGGTTGAGACATCTAGGGGCGTGAAGTACTTTGTCAAATCTGTGAATTTTGAAGAAGAATATCCTTATCAGAGTCAAAAACGTACTGCTTTGGAAGAACAGGTAGAGAGAGACTATGTTGGGATTCTTACACAGAACTGCCGCGTTGAATTACAGAGACGACAATGGGGTTTGTCTTACCAGTCGCCACACTGTGACATGCTTCAGAAGTTTCAGGCAACAGCCTGATGCCATTAATTCAAGGTAGTCCCGCAATCATCTTTGCAGTTTTTGCAACAGTAGTTTCAGCTAGCTTTGAAAGTCTAAGATATTTCATTTGTTAGATTATTTGCTCTACTTTCTTTCTTAATACATCTTTTATATTTGTTAATTGGTCTAGCTTTAGGTATCTACATATGCAGATCTTAGTTGGGGAGTTGGGAAACAATACATAAAACAAAGTTGAATGTTAAGGTTAATACTGAGAAATATCACCAAATAAATGTCATGGTATGAAAATTATTAGAAGTATTAGATTAATGAGGTTATTGATCTTGGGGGGTTTAGATAGAAATGTCTTGGTGTGTTGACTGTGTTCCATAATCCACCAATTTTGTCCTACTTCAATCTCCCTCTCATATTTAGAAGAATAAATTTTAGGGTAGTCCTTACCTTCTCCCTCTGCCACGGAAGGATCTCCCTTTTGTAGAAGTAAATTAACCATACTTATCTTTCATGAT
Source organism: Kaempferia rotunda (assembly GCA_037177415.1). Taxonomy (NCBI): domain Eukaryota; kingdom Viridiplantae; phylum Streptophyta; class Magnoliopsida; order Zingiberales; family Zingiberaceae; genus Kaempferia; species Kaempferia rotunda. Next base: position 549,397 of record JBAMIB010000119.1, on the reverse strand, counting down.
TATATAACCTATTAAATTTCACACACTTTTCACCTTTCATATAACACATTTGTTCACTACGTTACTTTTCTTGGGAGAATCTTGTTGCAAGATTAAGCTTACATGGAATGTGACAATAATCATGATAATTATTTGAGATGTTTTTGTAAGAATAAAATTGGTATTTTTTTATACAGATTTTGACATCGCCATGATATTTTAATATGTCATTGCAATTTCCTATTTAGTAGATTCACCTTTTACCAATTTAAATCAATGTGTCAGCATATATTTCATTTCTCGTGTTGGTTGTCAGTAAGACGAGGACAAGTAATATGGGCATTTGGGTTGGCATCAGGAGGCACTAAAAACTATCTTCATTTGCAATCAATTAGATCTATAGTCCAAATAGATGATAAAATTAGAAAATTGGTTATGTTGTTAACTTGTTATCAACATATTCAGCGTTGTAAATTAGCCGAGTTGAGCTTGACTATGCTGCCTATTTATCTTTGTGAACTTGCATAATAAAAATCTTGTCAAGCTCAAGCCAAACTTGACCTTTTAAAGCAAACTCAATAAGAAATTACTATATTTATAATTAGTTTAAACATTGATATAATAAATGAGACAAATTATTTTCTCATTTTTGATACATGAAAATAATATAAAAGTTATAAATTTATAAGATATTCATCATATGTTTATATATTTGAATATAAAATATAAAGATTAAGGTCATAATCAACTTTATACAAGTTAATAAACAAGTTCATTCATGAGTTGTTCCGAGCTTTGTTCATGAACGTTAACGAGCCACTAGTGTTCGAATTTTTTTGTTTTATTTAAATATTGCATGAGCATAAATGAGCTCTTATTGAGCCAATTTCTTAGCTTCTTCGTGAACATCCTTTTCTTTATTTTCAAAGACACTATATTACTTGACATAAAGATTACTTGTACACTTACAAGGTACATGCATATATGACTTATAACAAGGTTCTGTAGTTCACTAATCTTGATGACATTCATAGAAAAATGGGATTTATGTACACCTTTTCCACCATAAATTAATCATACTATCAAGGGAGTTGCAATTTGTCTTTTTCCTACTGTGTAAACTTGAATCTGCTAGAATTCATTAGTGTATTTTGAAAATGGTAATCAATGGCAAATTCAACAATAATGTTATTTAACACACATAATCATGTGCCTTACATCTCAGTAAAATAAATGTTTACTTGTAATGATAGTTTTGACTGGCATTAAACCTTATATATTATTTCAATTCAAGGGATAAGTTTGCTAATGCCCATTTCTATATTATTTGGAAAAGGGCTCACTTGATCATTTTGACCAACTTTTGTTGTCTTTTATGTGCTAGTTGAATTATTTATATTTCTAATCCTGTGTTTTCTTATCCAGTTTAAACCAAATTATTGGATTTGAGTAATGTTTGTTTTACCCACACAGCCATTAACTACGATTCACATAAATTTTTAGCAATTCATCTTTTCTTTTGTTCCATCACCTCATTTTGTGATGTAAAAAATATCTAAATGCTCATTATCTAAATGCATGCCACTTCCCATACACCATTTTAAGTAGTACCCGATGAATTTATGTCTAGCACACAGCTTTTACATTTGGCTTTCTCAAATTGTTTTTCCCTGGCATAAAACTCAACATGGTCATCCAAGATTTCAATAAAAATATGTACTTTCTTACTCTTGTTTTGTGGGAAAAAACTCCTCTCACCTCCTAGCTACTTGGTGGTCGGTTTTATGCTGGCTTCATGATTTACCTCTTTCTACATAACCTGTGGACGGGGGCGTCTGGGGTGAGCATAAGTGATTTCTTTGTTTTTGTTCGTTATTCTAGTAGAATTGAATTTTAAGCTAAAGTTTTCAAACGTGTGGAAAGGATGCTTTTGGTGGTAGCATTGGACGCCTTGGTCCTCTTTTTACCAGTACCATGGTTGTCAATATCACTGACCTTTTGAGCGATGTGTGGGAAGAAGGTTTTGGTCAATGGGGGCATTTGGTCGCCTATACTCAAAATTTGTTCCCTTTTTGTCAGCACTATGGTTGTAAATATCGGTATCACTCATTGAGTTCTTTGAGTTTAGAGTTTTTCAATCTAGTCTGTGAAACTTGATTTGATCTGACATGTTAACCAGAAACCATTATGTGATCCTCACTCAACTAATTGGGTTCTAGATTTGATTGTTATTTGAACCCATGTGACAGTTCTGAGCATGTAGTCAGTTGTATCTATCAACTATAGTTGCATGTGAAGCGGCAATCAATGTGGTGCATCTTCCACGAACTACTTTACAAAGTCACAATATATGTTCATCTCATGCAAGCACCCACCCTGGTTCAAGTTAGCCAGTTAACAGATGATAGCCATCTTAATCTTCTAACACTATGGATTCCCATAAGCCCCAGCATCCGCAGTCATTCTTTTTCAGATAGGACTGTCTTCTTAATGCACACCGCGAACAATTTTTTTCATATAACTATCGCTTTTATACCATCTTGTTTTGCTTTTATCATTTGTGATAACTTCTCCCTTGCAGATTTTCGTGGCTCTTTTAAAGGTTGCTTAAGGCGACAACATTTTGTCAAGGCACCGACCAATCCCTTGTGTTCTGATTTTGAAGCCTACAATCTAAATCTGGTGGTAATTGTTGACGCTTCAGATATCATTTTCATTAGATGTATCTTTAAAACCTACCGATTATTAATTTTCACAGAGTTTATTGTATAGAAATCTTCAATAGCCAGTATGATGGAATCAATCTGTTTGCTCAATCAACATAATAATGTATTCAGATTTCTCACAACCTGAATGTTACTTTGCTATAAACCTGCGGTTGTTTATAAATCATGTCAGGGTATGGGCTTTGTGTGTCATGTTTTTTGTTTTTTCTGTTCTATTACATGCATTTTTCCCCCTTCTTTTTTATCCAAATAAACAGGAGATGGAGCCAATCGTCGGGCAACAGCATGGCTCATGAAAGATTTATGTGATAGGTTCTATATCAAATAAACAGATCTTGCTACTTTCTTTTATGATAGGCATGCTTGGAAATCCTAAAAATAAAGCCAAAATGTTTATTGAGCTCGTCATGAAAGATTTTTTAAATTAAATTTATGGGCAATAACATATGTGCAAATTGAGATCGCGTTTCTATATAAAGTCGCAAATTGTGAAGTAGAGTTTTGACGCAATGATAAAGTTGTCATGTGACTTTAAAGTTTAAGATTTGAGGCACGCAAATAATCTCTTGCAAAATGTAAGGTAAGACTCTGTATGTTAAATCTAGTCTAGTCTGATCCTTCTATGAGACTTTTCACATTGGACTGTCCTTTTTAGTTATATCAAAATTGTTTCCTATATTAGTGCTAACCACAATAACCAATTTGAAGAATGACAACTTGAATGGTGTGCCATCTGGCTTTTGTTTTTGTAGTGTTCGTGCTTGCCATCTCGGTTCATTGAAGAGATGCACATGGCTTGCGTTAGAAGAAGATTGGAATGATGAATTCAATCACCCATCCTATTCTGATTGATACTATGATGATCTTTTAATAGCGCTTATACTAATACCTAGTGCTAGAATAGCTTAAACTTGAACAACATACCCTAGAGCGAGCGAGAGACAGCATCAGGAGCAAAACTAACTTAATAGTTATCTGTTGGGTGGCACTATTGTTATACGCTGTTTGAAAGGAACTAAACTAACTCATATGATGAGGATCTACACAGAGATACTAAGTTTTTATTTGGTTCACATGGCCGAACAGCAAGCAATCTCGTCTAACCATTTCATATACTCGAGACTCGTCTTTCTGGACTGCAAGTGGCTAGGGATTGCTGAAGAACCTGTGATATTTCATACGACATTAGAGAATTATCACAGGCATCAGCATAGGCAACACTGCAATGCACCATGACAAAACTATCCAGTTCCAGGCCAGAATCTTTCCATAATTTTTTTTATTCCTCATAGTATATCGATACGATCAAGACTTTGTAAAAATTTGAAACTGTTAGAAGGTAGAGATATACATGACTGAAGACTAAAAAGGAAGAAAAAAAATGTAAGGGGAGAATTAATCCCCAATTTCCAACTTGAGAAACCAGTAAATTTTGGAATTGCATTGTTGGAACCTGTATATTATTCATGTATGTTGCATTGTTGGAAGTATGGGTTACTGTAATCAAGGAACCTGGTCCAATATCTTTTGTATTTTGGAATCGCAATGTCCAACCATGGCTTCATATTCCCGTCATAGTGGACCACGGCTGCCCTCTCAATCTCTGCCATTTCCACGCCAGATTCACGACCGAGTCCAGGAACATGCCATTGATGATCCAGGGCCACAGTGTGGTTGTAGAAGAGTAGCTGACCCAGAGGAAGAGTCCCTGCACTCCATAGCTTCCTACTTTTGCCCTGAAGTGTGGATGAACGGATGAGCAAATTTTTTCTTGAAAGAAATTGCCATGATGGTGGTAAGAAAATCACAAATGAAGTAAAGAAGAATAAAGAATTAGGGAACTGACAATCTGTGTGACTTACAAGTTGCACCCACGTTTGGTAAATTCCTGTTAAACCTTGTCTTCGCCACTCCTGCAGATCAAACATGTTCATCCCGAATCCCCAAACACATGCCTTGGCATCAAAAACTTTGGCTATAATAGGATCTGAAAAGTTGGCAAGCATTTCCAATTTATGTGATGGCATGCCTTCCTTGCAAGTGTTCACAGCACCATTTACTTTCCCTTTCATATCAACAGCCCACAACTCTCTAAGATCTCTTTGGACAACTACATCATGGTCTAAAAGCAAAATCTTATTCAAGGAGGGGAAGATATCTGGCAAGTAAAAACGAAGGTGGTTCAGCAGCGAAGTGTATCTTGGATCAGCATAAGATGGCTGCATAAACATGGCACTGAAACCAGCAGGCAAGAATTGAAAATCGTCCAAGCTTTGTATGTCAACAGTGGCTCCTCCACTTGGATTCGATAGAAACCACATGACCATTGCTGGAAAATTAATTGAATCGGTTACCACATGAAAAACAATTTTCTCTGGTTCCTGCAAAAGAAGTTAAGTTAATACCTTCCCTGCTTTTCCTTTACCTGAGCAATTTGAGGCATGTTGGGTCAGGAAAACCAGTTTTAACCCACAAAAACTCATAAACTTAATCAATTTTTGATAGAAGTGTATTATAACCTTGCAGTATTGTTTTGAAAGACTAACCAAGTGTCACTTGATTGTATTAAGATCTATTTTTAGATTGATCTTCAATGGTAACTTAAACTGAGATAGAGCTTTGATAAGCTTCTAGCGTGAGGTTTAACTTGTTTCTTAGTTACTAACAAGCATAGGCTGAGTTGAGAAGAAGCTTGGTGAAATTTGAATGAGGTAAACATAAGCTTGAATTTAAGAGTTGAATAAAGTTTGAGAAATTTAAACCTAGATGGAAATCAGCTCATTCACATTGCCTCGAAAATCTTTCTTTACTTTAATAAATTGTAAACATTTAATTTACACATAAGAAACAATAAAATTGATCGGTGAAATCTAAAAGGACAATTGTCTGTATGTACAACTTTTCTAGAATCACTGACCACCATGATGATTTACATTGCAAATAACCTAACGTTTCATAAAAGTGCAACCACTTATTAATGGAACATATCACTTTCATGAACGAAGACTCCTAAATCAACAAATGCAGAAGATTTTATTTAAATTTATGCATGTTTAACATAATGGCGAAAGAAACACAGAGGATAGAATACTTACTACTGATGTGGTTATTGTGGAGTTCACAGCTACAGCACAAGCCACTACATTGTCAGAGAAAATAGCATAATGATTGAAATCAGAGTTGTGCACTTTATCGATGTTAGGCAACTCTCGATCTTTGGGATTTAATGCAAAAAAATCAGTAGTGAGACGCATGGATAGGCAGTGAAGACCCCTAGGGAATGTTCTGGCAGTAACATGAACAAGATATGAAGCCTGATTCTGCTGAGCCCTAACCTGTTCTTCAGCATCGAATAACTGGGCACGTAACTTTGATGCTAGAGCAAAGCAATCTGGATAAGCCTTACCAGCTTTGGACAACACAATATCCATGGCTTTCATTTTCTGCAAATGACTGGAAAAAAGTGTTCTCAGTCAAAAATGATGTATACACTGCACCAAAACATCTCTTCCCTAAATAAGTTGTTTGGAAAGAGAAATATTTCGGTTTGTAAGAATGTTGAGTGAATTTTTTTCTCTTCATGGAGAATAGCATACCTTCTGGATAAGTCTGAATCGTAGTTAGCTTGATCTAGAATTCTTTGTATGTCTTTTATCCTAAGCTTTAGCTGCCGTAACAAGCGAGATTTACTATTTGGTGAAGAAAACTGCAAATATGTCTTGGCCATAATTATCTGATCCTTCATTTCCTTCAACTTATCTGTTGTTGATGGATGAGAGCGGAAACGAGTCATAGCTCCTTGGTACTTGTCCTATTTTAATATTGCAACAGCCATCATGTTTATGTCTATAAAATCATTTCTACATAAACAAACAAACAATCTCAGATTTAGCCTTTCATGTAGCTCATGAACCTGGTTGAAGTTTACTATGCATCTTATCTAATGGACTTGATGTGTGTGTGGATGTAGTATGACGTCCATGTGTCCTGTGATTACAGTTAACTAAGTGGCATTATGAGTTGTCGGTTGTTTAGTAGGGAGTGATATCTTGTTTAATTGTAAAGAGCTGTAGGCAGGATTATTTAAGGCAAATAATGGAAAAGGAAATGTAAGGAAGTTTAATAAAAAATAAATCTCTTTATTCCTTTTTCTCAAATTTCCTCTATATCTCTTGGTGCAGATCTCTTCTTCTTAACAAATTGCCTCCGAAATTTTGAGTGTCATTTGGCATGGGCATTACAACACAAAAGTCATGAACCTTAGAGTTGCGTGACTAAGGAGGTTTTATATCTGCTTAAACGCATGATAACTTTTCTGTGAAATTGAAGGTAAAAAACAATCAAGTTGTTGGTTGGTTCTCATATCTCAAACAGGGAAGACAATGTAGAAACTCTCCTGGTGCTAAAGAAGAAGTACCTCTCTACCATCAGAAAGTGATCTATGATTACTCCGAATCCGTCCATCACCAGAATTGCCTGAACCAATACCATTTATTTCCCCAAAAAAAAATGAAAAGGGAAGAAAATCAAATACATATCGTACCAATCTACCAATATATGCAGGATACACTTAAATTATTTACCATGGATGGATTGATTTTTACTGGGAGCGCTCCCCATAACTTCTGGAACCTCATCCTTGTATACAACGCCTTCAGGCAGCTTCTCTCCTCCAACTTCCTGAAACCAAAAGATGGTAAAATCACTTAAAAATCGACCCACATCGACTTCGTCATCAATCTATTAACAAAGGATCCAAATGCTGAAACATTCAAAGAGAAAAACCTGCGCTAGCGCATTGAGTCTCATGCCATCAGAAGCTTTCCCCTGAAATTTCTTCCAAAAGTTAGAAGAACGTTATCGAAAAACAACATAGATCCAGAAGAGAAATCGAAAGAAACAATGCAAGTGGATCATACAGAATACAGATTCTTCACTCTCCGCGCGCCCTCCTTGTCAAATTCCCTCCTCGCTACAAGGTGCAATACAAATCCCACAAAATGTCAACTGCAGCCATTGTAGAAAAGGCGAATCTATCGATCCAATTTCGGAAACTGAACGACTGGACTATACCGATAAAGAAGTAGACATCGGCGGCGGGGACTCGATGGAAGAGGAAGAGCGGCGCGAGGAAGGAGGAGGCGAGGAGGGCGAGCACGACGAGCTTGACCCTCCGGAGGCGAGGCGGAGGCATGGCGGTGGATCAAGGGCGGCCGGCGCTGGTGATGGAGAAGGAGATCGGCATTGCCCTCGCCGTGGTTTGGGATCTCTAGTCGTTGAAAGCGGCAGGTGGCGACGAATGGCGTCGTGTGCTTCATGTCACAATGACGAATAATTCGGGCACTTAAATTTCCAACTTCTTGCCCGCATCAGGTTTTTTATGCGGCACGTGACCTCCAGCCTAATTAGTTTAGCATCACTTTGACCCGATTGGGGTTTCGTTTGGCTCGTCGAACCATTTTTAATATTAAAAAATAAACCATATATGCGAGAAAATTAATATAAAAAATGATTTTAGAATTATTTATAAATTAATATAAAAAAATGGATTGAAATTCACGTCTATGAGCACTTCGATGCATAGAAATGGGCTAAAGTACGCGTCCGAGGACTTGCGTTGCACGCATAGAAATTTAAATATGCAGAAAGAAAAATAATAATAATAATAATTTTTCTTACAATTTAAATAGATATTTATTCATCAACTACCTTTACATGTGTGATTTATTTTATGAAAATTATAGCCAATTTTATGTTTTTATCTGAAGTTTTATTTTAATATAAATATCATGTTTATTTAAAAATTCAGCTTCCTTTCATACTACTTAACTCGGGTTATGGGCATCTGGTTCCACGATTTTTTTTTATTTTTTATAGACAGTTAAAAAGTAAGTGTTGGTGTTATGATTAAATCTAAGTACTGGTATTTTAACCAACTAAATTATAACTATTAATATTTTTATATGTTAACTAATTATTTAATAACTAGTTAGTAAATTTCTCCTAATATTTTTATAAGTTAGTTAATTATCTAATTATTTAATAAGTAATCAATATGTTTTATTATATTATTATTTTCAGTAATTGAAAAAGGGTAAGAAAGATGTTTATTCATTTGTTAATTAATTTATAATTATTTATATATTAGTTAATTATTTAATAACTAATTATTAATAATTACCTTTTACTAGAACAATTTTATTAATTTAGAATTTAAAATTTGTTAATATAATAATTTTAAATTATAACGAACCTTGAACTGAATGATGAACTAATTGTTCTAAACGTGACTGTCTTGGATAGTTAAAGTTAAAGGTCGATCTATTAGGAATCGTAGAACTAACTGATCCAAATCATGATCGAGTCTGCTTACCATCGTGTCACTTGTTAATTCCTTGTTAGGATACTAGAGGTGGATCGTAGACGTGCTCAACATTTGAGTATTGTCGATAGACAAACATCAAAGAATCATGCGGACGAGGGTTGAAGGTAGGTCTAAAGGAAGCTTAAAGGCATGAAGCTGGCTTTTGCATACGAGGCCCCATGCTAATAGATATTCGGGATGTGAGGAGAAAGTGTGGGCTCATAGATTTTGTGGCATTTTTCTGATAACAGTACAAAAATATCAAGTTAAAGGAGGAAGCCGAGGAGTTGCATGCATAGAAGAACATAGTTGAAGAATTAGGTTAATCCGTACAAAGATGCATGTGCATGGAAGTGAGGGATGTCACCTTCCCTTGCTTGTCAATCCGTCAAATCCAGCCGTGAAGTTAGACAATTTATAACTTTTAAGTAGAAAGGTATGATCTATTAATGGAGGAGGAGGTTAAACAATTAATAGCATTGCTTAATCTTCTATAGGTGGTGTCAACCCTAGAGCTATCTGCCTATTTGGCTCAATCTATCCACATTTACCTGTCGTGTTGAGTAAGAGCATCCATATTAATTTTCCTATTATATACTAAAATTTAAGATAAATTATCTACTTTATTAAATTTAAACAATCAATTTTCACGGTACACTTCATCAGTTATCCTAAAATTTATATTATCTTTTTTTAGTATTATTATTTTCTTCTCTCACTTCTAATTTTTTATTATTATATTTGTGAAATAAGTGGAAGGAAAAAGATTTAAAAGAATAAGTGGAAAGAGAGAGATTGCAAAGAAATATTATTTTCCTTTTCTGATAGAAGTTTCATTCCCT
>JBAMIB010000119.1:493055-504593 GCA_037177415.1 Kaempferia rotunda | reverse complement strand
GTAAGCCGACGCGCTGTCTTCCTCCGACCGCCCCCAAAGAGGCGTGGCAAGAGGGAGAGAGGCAGCAGCCATGGTGGACGCAGGCGACCCACCCTTGCCGAATCCCGGCGCACCACCTGCTCATGCGGCCTCACCTGCGAACCCTAGCGACAAAGAGGAGGGCGAAATTTCCGCTGGCGAAAACGATGTAGAGTATTTTTTCTCATCATCATCATCATCATCATCATCATCATCATCATCTCGCTGTTTCTACCGTGATTTTTAATCTTATGTCTAGGTCTTAGTGTGGAATTACTAACTTTCTGGTCTGGTTTTGTGCATGATGTTGCCTGTGTTAATTTCCCACGGCTGATGTTGGTCGTTTTACTTACCTTCTGCTCATGCTTGACTTTTGGTATATCGATAGTAGTTTCCTCCTCTTTCGTTAATAAAATTTTTGCGGTAAAAACTGGAAGGGTGAAAGGGCTCCATAGGAAGGAGAGGGAGGGAGAGGGAAACAAAAAATGAAGAAGTACAATAAAAATAGTTCATAAGCACCCAAAAACTAAGCCAACTCCAGATAATTGGGACAAACACGGATTGATGATGAAACATTGAAAAGTTACTGAATGCGCATTATCATCTCAATCATGCTCTATATCGAGTTTTTTTTTTTTTTTGCTTGTCATAAATAGTCTCAAAGTCTAATTTGTAACTAGTGTCAGGCTTTATTGAGTTTCATAATTGCCGTCTTCTTTAAGAAAATGAATATTTTTGTATGTTACAAGCAGGTTAACACTCTGATCACTTGTATGGCCACCATCAGTCCTCTCAGGTTCACATTCAAGAAAACCGAATTAATTCGGATTTGCAATTTTTTTTCTTCTCTATAGACGTGTCTGAACCAAACACGACTATAGGCTAATTAACTAAACCAAGTTCAAATCTTCAGTTTAACTTGACCCAAGTTGAATCAAATAGCATAGATTAGTCATGCCAGCCTTGGTGCAATGTTGAAGGGCAGGAGGCAGATGAAGATTAGAAAGAGACAGATTAATGAGGAGAGGAAGATAAGAAGACACTGGAAGGTCAAGATGAGGAGAAAGAGGAAGGAGAACTACTGATGGAGAAGAATGACTAGGGATAAGGGGCTAATGATTGAAGTAATGGGTTTTAAACTACAAAAGGTTTTTGGATGGGCTTTAATGAAGGATCCACGTTTGGGTCACTATAGATCACAAATTCTGTGTGGGACAAAGTGGCGACAATGGACATTTATTTATGTCTTTTGTATGCTTAGTTTAAGGCAGCCCACTGTATGAAGCTCCCACCAATGTGGGATTCAAGGGAAGGGTCAAACCACATTGGGTTTATTGTACGAAGTCTTATCTTGCATTGCAAGAGGTTGTTTCTGCGACTCGAGCCTGTGACATATTTTGTATGCTCAGTTTATTCTTCAAAACACCAATTGGTTGTAATTGATGGCTGTGATGGCTCAAAAAATGTCTTTTATCGATTTCTCTTCTATAGTAACTTCACATCTGGTTTTCTTTTATACAATTGTCTGTCAACAAAATTCCTAAACAAATGGCCTTTTTTTTTTCATATTTTTGATACTTGTTTTCTTTCTTCTAGGAATTGCCTACTATAACTGCTGCATTTAATAACAAAGAGATATCTGAACCAATTCTTGTTTCATCAAGGAACAAACTTGTTAGATATTCTCTGACTGGTAAGTCAATCATTGACCACTTCATGCTCATGTTTTCATTGTTATAGGTTATTAATTATATAATTGAAGACATGACATGGATTTGAATCTTGTGTCTTAATGAGTGATAAAGGCAAAGTATACCATTACAACAATGTGCCAAGACTGAAGCACAGCTGTTAACACTTTTACTATGGCTGATACTAGGTGATACAGAACTTAATACAGGCGATACTTGGATTGATTCAGGTGATACAGAGCCAGATTCAAGATATACAAATCTAACATAAAATTTGGAGAAATATATAATATAATCATAAAATGGTGTTTGTGTGAAAACTTAATATATTTTTATTTGTATATTCTACTTATAAAGGTAAAAATGAATGATAAAGGATCTTGCCCTATGTTATAAAAATAGCATAGCAACAATGATAGGTAATTCTTTATATAGTCACTATTACATTCTCCTCCTGGTACTTCAAAAGTGGACAAAACCAATAATTATGGTCGGCTCTCTTATGCATTAGTAACTAGATAATTTCTGAGACATTTCAGAAAGATACGTATTGGCTTTATTTTTTAAGTAGTTGGTTTTGCAAACCATTGATAAGATGAGATTTACAGTTTACCTTATATGATCTTGAACCTTGGTTCTTATTCTTTTTATCGATTTCCAGGTAATACTTCCATTGTATCCAATACAAAGTTTCATACTTCTAATAAAAAGTATTATAGAAAAACATTGAAGACAAAGCAGTTTCCTTTCAAATCAAGCAATAACCGTTCTCTTTCTTGGCACAAGAAAGTATCAGATGATAACCTTGTAATAAGATTTTCAGATGATGACAGTGAAACTTTCTCTGGAGATTCTAAATCTGTAGCATCCATTGAAAAGAATGATCATGCGGCTAGATTACTCAAGTTCAAGATGCCAATGACCTCTTCGCATAGACAAGAAATGCTTCAACAATCAACACTACATGATGAAAAATTCATGTCAAAGAAAGGAGTCGCAGGGCCTGCATTTTCAAATATTGGGAAACCCAATGGTTCTAACTTTGAGAATCAAATTTCTTCATCTGATAAGGTGGAGGACATTCAAAAACAAATTGCTGCCTTAAAGACTTCTATAAGACAGGTAAATGACTACTTTCAGGATACAAGCTTAGCTGATACTGCAGCAGAAAGTTTGCGACATAAAATTTCTCCAAGGGAAAATGAATGTAAGGTTCAAGCAAAGACAACATTTGAAAGCGTAGACAGAGTCACTGGTTCCACAAATAATGGTTTTGAACAGCTAAATCAGAAGTCAGACAGCCAAGCAATACATAGTGATGGAGCTAAAGCTGCTAATGCTAAAATACTTCCCCTTGGTGTCCGACCAACAAAACGTTTGAAGGTTGATAGACCTCTAGAGCCTGTTCATACCTCTGATGATGCCCTACGATTTCAAGAACATTCTAACACACATCTAAAAGGATCTCATCAACCTCTACTTAAAGGACAAAGTGGTTTCTTTGCAGTGAGAAGTGGACTTAACTATGATGAAACAAAAAAAATTTTGTCCTCAAGTAATGAAGGAATTGACAGGAAGCATGGTCAAGTGAATCAAAATGCAAATGTATGTTCTAAAGCTCAACATATAGGAGCAAAAGAAACCATTTTGCCTTTGTCTTGTGCTACATTGTCTCCATATTCAGACCCTGATATGGATTCCAAGCAAGAAGCCAAGAATGATATCACTGCTGATGCCTCATGCAGCTATGTAAAGTCTGCAATGGGGCCTGTGCTGTTGGCTTCGGACGTTTTAGATCAAAGCTCATATTTGGCTCAACAAGTACCTGGTGTTGAGGTTTGATCTTTTCTTCAAATTGCTTTATCACATATTTTTTGGTGTTTCTCTTTGCTCCTATTTAAAACTGTCAATGCTGGTCCCAAGCCCGGTTGAAAAACATTGAGGGATGCATCAGGTTGCTAGCCAGCGTCAAACAGAGACGAATCTTCTATGAATGGATTTCTTTGCTCCTATTTATTATTGTCTTATTGTTTTGTTTTGAGAAACCAGAAAAGATACCAACTAATTCAAGCATTGGTAATGTGGATTAAGAAGCTTTTCTTCATTGATTACTCCAAATCTGTTCACTTGACAATTGTAAATTTGCTGGAGATAATGTTTGGAAAACATATTGAGTGCCTAGTGTGAGCATACAAGTGTCAACCCAAGTGTCCGGATTGGATCCAATTTCTGGTTTTAGTATCAGACCAAACCAGCCAATTCAAGTGGTTTGATAAGAAATTGATGTCTAATCTGGTCGGCTTCCAAACAGAATGAATGAGAATAAACATACAGAGAAACCCGGTCAAATTAGATTTGTCATTTAACCTCATGAACTTGGTGAAAATCATGTAATTTGACCTGAGTTCTTGATTTATCATTTAAGAAAAAGGCAAATAACTTCAAGAATAAGAGTGTGAGGATTAGAATAAACAAAGAATCAAAGGGTGCTGCAAGGAGAGGGGGAGCATCTCCAACATATATAAATACATATCATGTATCACCTTAATCCATTGAGTAACACTAAAATATTGAGTATAGAAATTACTCAAAGTGTTTAATATTATGAAACACCTATATAATGCAATAGAATATCTTACTCAAAAGTATCAACCTCACCAGACTAATATAAAACACTGGTGTTTTGCTACAATCATAATCCTAGGCATCCTTGTTATAGATTACTTGTTTTCTCGTCTTTCCTTTTAGTTGTGATTGATCACGGAGGCTAAATATCAAAGCAGAAATGGCTACAGAATCATGTGCATAGGAAGCCATATAACAATGACACATGGAGGAAGATAAAATATATTTTATATTTATACTTTCAGGGAAGGGGAGCCTTGGCCCAACGGTAAAGTTATTGCCGGGTGATCTAGAGGTCACAGGTTCGAATCTTGGAAATAGCCTCTTGCAATAAAGTAGGGTAAGACTGCGTACAATGGATCCTTCTCCGGGACCCTGCATGGCGGGAGCGTCGTGCACCGGGCTGCTCTTTTATTTTTTACTTTCAGGCATGCTTTTTTGATATTTTGAAAATGCTTGTGCCTCATCACCTTGCACCTAAGCAGAGTTTCCCCACTTTAGTGAGACACACATAGGAGTAGATTTCTGCTTGTCTGTGAGAAACTGCAATAGTGCAATGTAAGAAAATCTTTATGTTATTTGTTATTTAGTGATGGATTTGTTAACCATGTCTTTCAGATGTATAATAGAGTATATCTGGAGCAAACTAATTCATCTTTGTCTTTAATTAGCTTGAGGAAGGTTTTCACGTGCAAAACCAGCCAATTCAAGTACTGTTTGTAACTAAACTTTTTATGCACCTAGTCCTCCTGGTTCTAATACTCTCCTGAATTTTCTCTCATTCATTTCGTGCTTAATTAGTAAGGGATTTCTTTCCCATCGCCTATGTTCCTCCACTCTTTCAACTTCTCTTTTCCTTTTATTCCAAGAGTCTCTAGAAATACTCTAGGACTGAGCAAATGTAGAACTGCTGCTTATTGTTTTTTGGTGTAAAACATTTTGCTAGCGAGCAAACTGTTTAGAGTTGGGATTTGATATTACAATTGAGTGGAAGAAACTTGACTCAATTTCTTGCTTTCTGATTGTCTAGAGATCCTACTCCTTAGCTTTTACTTTTTATTATGAAGTGCTCCTGGTTATTTCCAACTTATTAAGCAATATTTCTTTGCAAATTTTCTCTGACAACTGTCTAATGCCGTATGTACATTTCCTGTACATTATCTATGATAATTACCTCAATGTATAAATCTTTTGTACAGAATGTTGCATATTCTATATCTAAGATTTGTATGAATAATTTGCTTGATTTTGTTACTCTCATGGATCAGGAGAGGATTCCTGAAAGGGGTATCTTTAGTTTGGAATCTTTATTGGAGTTGGAGCAGTCGCAAGATAGGGAGTTGGAAGAGGCACAGGAGTTTAGACGGAGGTGTGAGCTGAAAGAAAGGCTTGCACTCAAGGCTTATAGGAAAGCACAAAAAGATTTGATCAATGCTAACAAGAAATGTGTCATTCTATACAGGAATAGAGAAACCATCACAGCTAAGCTTCAGACTTTGATGCTGGAGCCTTCCAATTCTGTGTGGCGATCAAGCAAACAGGGTCATGCTGAACGCATACATTCTAAATTAGGCTACCATGTACCAGCTGAAGTTCAGACATCAGAGGTTTTGTATGACAAAAATCATGGTTTGCGAAATGAGACTTCTCTTGATGTATCTTTAAGAATGATGAATAAGCATGGTTCTTGTTCTAACCAGTATTCAGAACATGATGATAACACATCAGACCATAGAGACAAAAATGCTACCAATGGACTTAGCATTCCGGCTTCATTTCCAAATATGTCTACAGATGATGACGAAGAAAATCTAGTTTTTGATAAGAGAGACATGGAATCAAATTTGGCTTGCTCACCAAATGTTGAAAATCATGCAGAAGGAATTTCTGATTTGGATACCAAGAAAGAGGGAAATTCTCATGATTATGATCTTGAAGCTGTCCTAAGGTCTAAGCTGGTTGCTAAGTTTGGTATGAAGACATTTTGTAAGAATGATGACATGAGCAGTGTTCCATGCAGTGTTCCATGCCAAGTTCATCATGCGGTTAACAATAACGAAAAGAGATCCAATGCTTCTGTCACTCAGCAAATACAGCAGCAAACGATCATTCAAAATTTTAATTCTGAAGGTATTTTGTTTCTTTTTTCTTAAGCATTTATTATGACATTCAATCTTGAAGATCTCTCATTTATATTTTTTATAAGAATTTTTAGTAGTTGAGGAAATCCTGTGCTTGTCCCACATAGAAACTTTGCAGGTTTTACCGTTTACATACTTGTTTGACTTTTGATTTGTTAATTTTCATTTTCAATAGGCCCTTTTCTTCTGAAGATGTGGATGATACACAATCATTTAGCAGTTCTAAGATTTTGTAAATTATCCTACTTTCTTAATAAATTCATGAAACTTGAAAAATATTGTTTTCTAGCTTATGGTTCTTTCATCTCTCGTTTTCTAGCTTATGATTCTTTTATCTCTAATTGCTGACTGAATATTTTGGTCCTGGGAGATTTTCCTTTGGGATGAAGAAAAAACAGGATGTATCTTATATTAATTTTGTGCTACAATAAGTACATTGAAGACAAGGTAAAAACATTAAAATTGACTGCTTTTTTGGAAAGAAATGTTCATTTTATGGTGGTAAACATGTTTAAAACTTTAAATCCAATCAGGCAATTAACCCTTGAGGATACCTCAGATCCTTTGAGGGAAACCATATGTCGTTTCAAACTTTTACTCCCAATAATCATTTGAAGTTGACATACGAAGAACTTCGATGTCATACTCAATTTTGCTATTTGTATGTAAGCACTTAACCAAGCATGTAAAGATAGTGCGGAGATCTTAAATGAGCTATAGGCCAAAACTGTCTGGTTAAAACCTTTATGTTCCAACTTTCAACCACTGCAAAAATTGCTGCAAAGAATCAGATTGCATCGTATCATAGCTGGATTTATTTGTTTGGGTTATAATTTCTCCCGAGTACATTAGGTATGTGCAACTGGAGTTGCAAATAGCATTGTGCTTCATCTGCCACTGAAGGGGCTGCTTAGCTGATTTTGATGCCAAAATCATTTTATAGAATTTCTCACTAACTTAGCAATGCAAAGATGACTTCCAAATTGGAGGTGTAGCTTTCTATAAGGAATATAATCTAGAACTCTTACCCAGATTGATGTCTAGTATGTTCTTGTTTCATCTGATGGAAGTACTAATTACTAAATGGATGATATTCTTTATTATGAAGGTTGTGTATCTCCCATGATCAGTTAATGGCTCACTTGTCTTGGTGTATCCATTAGTGTTAACTGATTCAATTCCTGTGTATCAACATCATCAAGCACATCAAGTATATACTTCCATATTAAGAAATGCTAATGTCTCCCCTTGAGTTGACAACTTTTATACCAAAGAAGCACATAAATATCTCCTAAGTCTGAAATTGTTGATGGAGGTACTCTAACTGAGTGTGTGATCTCAAGTAGTCACTACTAGTTATGGTGATGTCTTCATTGACATTAAGGGCACATCTTCATGACTTAGAGATGAAATAGAGAGTGAATGGTGTGTTAAATTCCTAGTCATTCAAATTTGAGTGATCTACGACACTCCTAGTAATTTGAATTAAAGAAGAGTAGAATTAAAAAATTTTAAATCATGCCCTAAGAGATTGCTTCAACTTGTACTAATAATTTTTATTGTTGGGTTAGTCTCCCCTTAACAAATCTAGGAAGTTGCTCCACATAGACCTACCATGAAGTTATCTTGGCGATGGAAGAAAAAGTATCCAGATAGTCCACACCATAAATATGAGAGTGTCTCTTAGTCATCAAGCACAATTTGAGCCAATCCTCACCACCATTAGAAGACCAACAATGAGGTTCCATTAGCAACCATAATATACTTAATTGAAAGAAGTGGAACTAGTTCCCAAGTGTTGTTTCAGAAGCGGATATTCATCTAATGATTGAGTCTTAGAATATGATCTTAATAGAAATTATGCTTGATATTGTTATATTTCTATGAAGACTTTTGAACTAGTTTAAGAAATTGTACAAATGCTAATGTTTTTTCACACAAGGTACCATTTTGCAGCATGAACTGCAACCAACTGCCGAACTTGGTGGTGCTGGTGTTTCAATCACTATTGTTACTTTTGAAATCTTAAATTTTCATGTTGTTATGCTTCAATTTGTGCAGATCCTGCTAGGGTGGAAGGAATAATGAAATTGAGCTCTGTTAAGCATTGTGGTCAATTTCAGCAAAATGAATTTTCCTCTGAAGTTGAAGCTCAAAAGACTGATAATCCCAAAGAGGGAAGTAGCTTTCTAAAAGTATCTCACTGGTTAGTTTGCCAGTCTATTCTATCTCCATCTTCCTCAATTCTGCATAACGTGTTGCCACTTGTGAAGTTTATTGTCTCTTCTTATCATAATCGGAATACTGAAGAAAAAGGTGCTTGGCCAGTGAATGAGTCTCAAAAAGTTTTTTGTAAGCCAGATAAAATTGATGCTTACACAAGAGAGAGTGGTATGGGCAGCATGTGTGATATTTCAATTGATCCTTTCTGGCCATTTTGCATGTTTGAGCTCAGAGGAAAATGCAATAATGATGAATGCCCATGGCAACATGTCAAACAAAACAGTAAGAGAAGTTTAAAACGAGGACTTCTGGTTGCTCATAAATCAGGTTCATTGTTTGATGTGTTTTATTTCTTGGTAAATAGACATATCATCTCATTAAAAATCATCTGATGCAGATTCCTATTTCTACACTTTAACTGGTGAGATGTTGCAAAACGGCTTGGAGCCAACTCATGGGATCAGCAAAGACTTTCTTCCCATCCCTGCTTATTATATTGGTGCAAGTCTTGTAAAAGTTGAGTCACACTTCTATCATTCAGTACTGGCTCGTAGCATGTGGAAATATTGGCAACCAGGATTTTCTGCCTCCTTTTCTATACCTTTCTCATTCCAGAGAATTCTTCCTCAAGATGCTCCATTCTTACAAATAGGTGATGGTGTCATGGTTGATTATGATAATTGGAGTAGTCAGTCCTGGTATCTTCAGAGCCACAATGCTAAGACGGTAGGTCAAAAATGCTATATCGTGAAAAGTTTGATATATGTATGACTTAATGCTTTCCTTATCAGGATTTGTTAGTTATATTGGTTTGCTTTGACCTGTTGTTTTTATCGAGTTTTTATTTTCTAGAGCGTGTATTAGGTTTTGCACCTTTCAATGCAAATTTCTCAGGACATTATGGTAATTGCAGTTTGTTTGTTTTTCCAGCTTTATTGACATTATTATGTAGTTATTATTATTTTGTATTTTGTAGAATAGTTAGAATGGTAATTGATTGGTTAAGCATTGATTTGCTCTAATTTCTTGTCTTCTTTAGAAAAGAATAATACAAGGGCTACCAGATTCTGATCAATCCTTGGAGTTAGCACTTGGTCTCTTTTGTGGAAAATTTTATAAATCTGAGAAGAAGAAGGTTATGTGACTTTCTTTGCCCTTGAATTGATCACCATCACAGTATCATATACTTAGATGTGCAGAGAGATGTTGTTAACATGCTTGTATAAATGTCCTTGCAGGCTTTTGCCATCTTATCACGAGCAATTGAGTCTGATCCCAGTTCTACAGTCCTTTGGGTTGTTTATTTGCACATTTTTTACATGAAGGAGAAGGGCATCGGGAAAGATGATATGCTTCTACATGCTGTATGTCTTAAGAATTTTTTTTTATTATGTCAAAATCTGGTAGCTGTTTCTTTTAAATTATTGTTTTGTTTGTTTTTATTATCTAGTATTCTCTAGTATGTTTAATCACTAGAAATAAGCCACCGTGTGTGTGTATTTATTTATTTATTGATCCGGTGGATAGAAAAGTCAAGTCAAAGTTAAGTTAAACTCCCGGTCAAACAGTCCACAGGAGATCCGAATAAGCTACCTTGTGATAAGCGCCAGCCGAGCGGCAGGCCGAGCAGCCGGCTCACTGACCGAACTGACCACTCAGTCGGTCGGTCCCACCGAGCAGACCAACCAAGTAAAGATGGGCAACATTATAAGTCACAACTTCAGTATCCGATCGAATGGAGCACTTGGTTGGGCAATTCGCCCTGCCAATGGCAAATGCAGGAGCAAAGGCCGAACGGACCAAATAGGTCTGCCGAATAACAGGCCGAACAAGCAAGGCAGAGTGATAATTCGGCTCTAAACTCATCTACCCTCCTTGTCGCTTACTGCAACGATTATATCAGAATATTTGCTGTAAGAAGATACGCGCTGCAATTCCTTGTACGGAGGAAACTTCTAATTCTGACGCGTACGGGTTGTACGCCGAATTAAGGAAAGACAGTTAAGGAAAGACAATGATATGTCATAAATGTCTACACCAATTATGGAAACTCCTTCATCTCCGTGCCCGGAAACACCCAAGTATAAATAAGGTCCTTCACAACTTGCGGAGGTATGCGATTATTATTCTTCTACTCTTCAGCACTTTTTCACAAAAACCATTCAACTGCGAACGTTGCACTAACTTGAGCGTCGGAGGACCAACGACTGGGACGCCCTCCTTGTTCTCCGGTTTAGTCGCTAACTTTTTTTCCAGCTTCTTGTTGGTGCGCATGACTCAAAAGTTCTTCGAGGAGCGCTACATCGACTTTCTCCGAGTCCTCTTCAGCGATACGTGGACCACTAACTCCTCGGCGTCCGTCTCTGCGTATACAGACAAGATTATATATATAAAGAGCTGATATCCTGCGCGCCGCACAATGCGCGAATGCGCGCGCGCGCAGGTTTCATCGGTCATATTCTTTTTTTTTTAATTTTTTTTAATTTTTTTTAATTTTTTTTAATTTTTTTTTCTCTCTGTTTTTTTACATTTACGTTTTAACATATTATATTTATTTTTATAAATATATATTTAAATACCCAATTATATCTATAAACACCTAAAATTATTTTTTTTAATTTTTTTTAATTTAATACTATAATCTAATTAGGAAGTTTGAACCCTATAGGTAAAATCTTAAAATTTTATCGCTTCAATACTATAAACCATTTGGGAAACTTGAACCCTAGGGGTAAAATGTTTTTTTAAAAAAATATCTATGGGGCTTTGACTTCCTAATTAAATTATAATATTAAGTTAAAAGAAAAATAAAAAATGAGCTAATTTGACATGTTTACGGA
>JBAMIB010000119.1:462750-472909 GCA_037177415.1 Kaempferia rotunda | reverse complement strand
TTTATATACACCATAAATATATTTATCTAATAATTACTATATATAAATAAAAAAATACCGAAACCGTATCGGCACGATACGAAACGATACCGAAATCGTATCGTTCCGGTCCGGGACCGAAACCTCGGCACGGGTCAAAATTTTAAATCTTAGTTTTATCATCATTAGAAAACTTTGATGATGGGTAGCCATTGAAGAGGACACCCAAACTGACAAAGCACTATGAAAAGGCAAAATCATAATTAAAGATGAAGTGCGATTATAGGTCCAATGTGTCCAATACCTGACCCATGTTTTACAGAAACAATTCGCTAATTCTGCTGAATGAATAAAAAGAAAAAGAATAAGAAGTGACCAACATTTAGAAATTGAAATGATAAGAGGCAAAGACATTGGAACAAGTGGCCAACAGACCAAGTAATCAATGGAGGAAAAGATAGGATTTCAAGCATCTGGCTTGTTCACTGCAAGGTTGCAATTAAAGATTTCTCATTGTTGACGAACCAATGTGAATCACCATGTTAATCACCCTTGCCCTTTGGGCAACACGTGTGAGATAGCAAAATATTAGATTAAATCAAAAGTTTGAATCTATACCAATTATTTTAATATTTAAGAAATTTGCACTTTAGTCAGGGTTGAACAGCAAACAAGATCTTCTAATTGTAAAATTAAAGTCGCAATGAATGTAATAGACTTGGTACATTATAATTTCCTTCTTTCAGATTTTTTTTTCTTGATCAAATATCTTTAAAATAAATTCTGTAGCCTAAACCTCTGGCCCATGATGCAAATACCCGCAATCCTGAAGGGGAACTGAAACTGAAATGTCAAGTACTAGGTAGGATCCAGGCATCCAACATAGTGATGCACATCAATCTTCCTAGTGAGTTTATTAATTCTCTATGTAAAAAATATGCTTTGTCAGCATATTAAAGATAAAAATATACAGCTTAAGTAAAATATAAGGATTAAGATTTAATTTTATATTACCTTCTTCAGAATTGATTGTTTTCTCCATTGACTGAACAACATCTTGAAGCAGTGGTAATCCCATGCGATAATTAACAGATTCACCATAACCCTTGAGCATAAATACCTCCAAGTCATCTGTCCACTCAAGTAAAGAAACCTGATCATGTAAAGTATATTAGTACCTGCAATCATGCACTAAAATAACTATATGATTGAACAACAATGAAAGAATGATTGAGATCCAGATGATCTAGTAGATCTACAAATTCTATGCAAGCAAATAACAATCAAATAGTTCCTCAACAAAAGACATAAGACAGTAGAATGCTTTCAAATGTGATGCCTGTGATAAAGGCCTTTGTTGCAGCACATATCTGAAGACGCATACAAAGATGGTGCACATGACTCAACTACAATGTATTCTTCCTCCTTGCTCGTCTCTTCTCATCTTCAAGTTTGTTCAATATATTGTTGCAACAAATAAGATCTCCCTCTGTTCATAATCACCTCACCACATCAGCACCACCTAGACAATCCAATCACTGAATCCTCTACTGCTCCAATATATCTCATGTGAGCATGAAGGAGTCATCAATAAGCATTGTCCCCCATATCTTTTCGTCTAGATCAAAAGTATTACCACACTAATGCAATACAATATTTCTTTCCCATGTTTTACAAATCCAAAATAAACACATATAAAATTACCCATGAATTACAATCTCCTGGACATACTTCTGCTAGTATAAAAATATTGATTATTTGAGTTATTGGTCACTGATTCAGCTAGATCTGGGAAAATCTAGTTTAAAATTCTCTTTTTGGAATAAAGTAGCATTCACAGTCGTTTAGAAAGCAAGTATGACAACCGCAAAAATATGATCATCATAATGATAATTGAGAAATTCTCTTTTCAGAATAAATTATCATTCTCAGTCATCTAGAAAGCAGTTATGATAAATACAAATGATGAATATCAAAATGTTTGTCCTCACTATTTGTAGCCTACTAAACTAGGTCTAACTACTAAATATTTGAATGTGAAGGATATATATGATTCACCAAAGTTGGCATTGGCCAACTCAACACTAGTACCACAAAGTATTAGTATTTTGAATCTTCATCCAACAACTCATCCTTCTTCTATCATACCCAACCCTTTAATAATTCTTTCTCCTCTCATATTTCCCACCCTAATGAAACCTCATTCTATTGCAAGATTCAACAGCACTAATTTAAAACCTTGGCCCTCTATCTTTTCAATAAGCTGTCATACTTCAACCTGTATATCTACGAAAATACTATCACATGAAACAAAAGTCCACTTTGTTTTTCAACAACTCAGATGAACTTTACTACCTAGTAACCAAATAGGGCATACCTCTGAAGGATTAAAAAGGCTGCAAGCTTGATTGGTTATGTCCAGTAGAGATGCTTCCTGCAAGTCAAACAGGAACATCAACTAATATGAATGAGAAGCTCGAAGCATCTAACAAGATCTAACAACAATGAACATCTATTACCTGCTTACAGAGAAACCAGAGGGATTTAACATCCTGATTTGTAAAATTTAATTGATAGCGACTGATCAATGAAGAGACAATCTGATCTATAACAGGTTCCTTCATCTTTTCAACTTCAGGCTCCTTATTTTTCCTATATTTCTGAAAATAAAGAGAATGAGAAACTTACGCCTCACAACACATGAATCAAGGAACCCTACATTGCAAAAAAAAATTTAATTGTTTATTTGTCAATTTTACCCAAAACTCATAGAACCTGCATACAGAATCTAGCAAAAAGAGCTATCACTGTCAGGTACCTGTTTGTGCATAGAAGCAGGTAATATCTGTAGTTTAATATGGTTCTATTCGTGCTCATGCAAACTAACATGAATTAATATGCATGCAAACATATAGATAGTTCTCAGTCAATTCTTGACAATGAAACTGAGATCCAACTGAAAAGACAAAACAAGAATGAAGTAAGCTTGAAAGGCTATTTACTGAATTAGTGAAGTTATGCTGCCATTAGTAGGAAAAGGAAGTTTCATGATATGAAAACGAGCTAGAAAACAAAGATCAACAATCCATCTAGTGACAAGGTCATCATCACCATCCAAAAAAAAACCAAAGGTTAGTTGTGCTATGTGAGTACCTGATAATGCATTTCATCCAAATCTATTTGCAACCCAGAGAGAATTTTAACAATCTCATCACATGTCCTAGTTATAGCTTGTAGAGATTTAACATAACACATGGTTTCTTCTTAGAGCAAGATTAATTGTTTTATACATGACAATAGATGCAGTGAGATGTATTGCACCTTGTATGTTTCGCAAGTATCATAAAACCGTAGATGCAAATCACTAGCTCGACTCTCACTGATAACAGAAAAGGCCCGATGTTGCCCAGGTCCTAGGCTACCTTTCCCAGAAAATATCCCCATTCCAAATGCCACAGCACTAGCTGATGCTCGAGGGACCTGATTCATTAGGGAAATTTGTCAAATTGGACAGAATATAACATAAACACACTTTACAAGAATCAACAGTCATACAGCTCATGATAAAATATAAGTTGGATAAATCTATGCCAAATTGTAGGAAAGCAGGAAAAAAAAAATTCTATCATGGCATTGAAATAGGAAGTTAGATTCAAAATTGGAAGTCATAAACTAGTCTCATTTGTTGCACATTGTTCGACTCACACAAATGGTATTCATAAGAACCGAACTAATAACTCCATATAACATATAAGTATATAACCTGCGCATTTGAATCCAATGCTTAAACATTCATTCCATGCCAATTTGCACGCGGGCTAAAAACTTCTTTGTGCTTACTGACTATCAAGTGAAATTGTTTGAGACGTAAAAACCAACACAACCACTATAACCATCGCAACAACATCAGAGCTTTCACATTAGGATTTTGTGATGATGGCGATGGCCACAACAACATTAGAACTATAAAGCAACACTTTAGAAAGGTTTGTGATCGCCGCGACAACTGTGACAACATCGGAGCTTTAGCACAAGGCTTCCACAAGTGACATGAAGTGACCACGACAAGGGCTAGGGTTTGATACCGTCTCTTCTCTTCTTCCTTCTCCAATTTTCTTACTCTTCTCCTCCTCGATTCGTTCTTCCTCCTTGGTGTCTTCGGCACCACACATTGGCATGCCTGCCAAGGCCCCAAAACATCTTATTCCAATTGAGAACTAAAACGCTTACTTGAAACAAGATTTCAACACTCGTTTGAACTTATTTTGTAGTTAAGGAAATTTATGGATTACCTTCGACATGAGCCTTAAGCTATTTATTTTACAAATTTAACATGTTCTTAAGAAATTTGCTAATAACCTCTTCAACACGCCCATTGCTTTAATCAAGGGAGTTGAAATCTTATTAAAATTTAAAGGATTTTTTTTTTTGCAAGCTCTTGAACTATTATTACAGTCTCTCTCTATAGTTGTAAAACTTGTGAGGACAGGATTTTAACTAACATATTTTTGCTTTGGATGACTACTAAGGCATCTCATTGAAGTGTCGGTCAGATGAATAGTGATTCAGCCTATCTTACTTAGAAGTTGTACAAATATTATATATAGTATGTGTTAAACCTTTTTCAATGGTGTACCACACCTTTGTAATATCAAAGTTTTCTTATGTTAATCTCCATTTTGTTTAGTTAATTTAAAGATGGGAAAAACACTTCACTATTACCTATACATCACTAAATGTTATCGTTTAAATCTTCATCGTCAAACTGTATTGGTGATAACTATTTTTAGTTGGTTGTATGAGTCTTATCACTCGTTGTATGCAAAGATATATTACTAATAATATTTAAATTCATTAAATATTTTTTTTGCATTCATTAATACTTTTTGGTCACCTTCTACTATTTACACCATTCTAATAGATTTAGCACTTCTAGTTATCAAATATGTTGGTCGGCTTTGATAATAAATTATAATATATTTGCTCATTTTATCATCTAGTGAAAGTGAAACTGCACCTAATTGCTTTCAAATATTTTATTTTTTATTTTGTTCTTAGTAACTCAATACATTCACTTTAGTATCTTTATCTTACTAGATTAAGTTTGCTTCCTAATAGCCCAATGCTTACAGTGGAGTAGTCCGTACAACAGTCTTCTAAAAGTTCCTTTTACCCAAAGAGAAACAAGATAATCATACAAGGCCCTAGAAGTTCCTCTCAATTTAGCTTTCGCACTCTTTATCCAATTAATGATATCTTCATCAATATTTCCTACTCCTTGAATAATATATTCAAGATATCTAAAACTCATTCATAGGAATTTCATATACATCAATCTTCAGTATTTTCATTGATTTATTTCTTTTTACTAAAACTACATTTTATATGCAAGTTTTTCGTTCTACTTATCTTAAAATCATTAGTTTCTAAGGGTTTTTTTCCTTCCATATTTCAAACTTCAATTTTAATCTAATTGCAATTTCATACAAACAATATTAGTTGCAATAGCATATACCAAGGAGGTTTATCATGAATGTGATTGGTTAATGTGAAATGATGAGAACATAAGAAAAATGTATCAATTGAAATACAGAAGAAAAAACCACTTTATGTTTGCTGTTTTCTAGAAGATGAAACACCATAACTAGATATCACAATTTATGAATAATCAACAGACTTATCACCACCCTTAACACAAGCTTTTGTAATATTAAAACAGGAAATGGAGCATCATATAAGTCAGGAAGATGATACAAAGTGAATAAATAGATAACCTGGGTTGCCCTTATGTGGTAGGTATCAGGATGATACTCTTCTCCAAAAAGTGTTGGAAATCTGTCTCTTATACGAACTCCTAGCTGATACAGTTCAACTTCCCCCTTGCTAATTAGTTCTCCGCCTTTCCCTCGACCTTTCCATGGAGATTGCCATCCCCATAACCAGGTTGGAATTTTCTGCAAAGCATCCTCTTCTAGTATTTGATTAGCATCCGTAACAAGGGCTTCCAAACGAATTGCCAATCGGTCTAACTCTTTTATTCGCTTCTTGGTAGGCGATCGGGTTCCATGCCTTGCCTATTGATTACACATATCAAGAAAAATGCTAATTTCAATTTAAAATGCTTCAATTCTCAACAAAATAGCATGTTATATTTTTCAATAACATTCAATGCTAAAAATTTATCGAGAAAAAAAATGTTCCTTTAGATCCCTTAGGCAATATTTTGATAAGGTTGCACAATGAACATTTCCTAACATACTACGTGATGGTTTAATTCCCTACAAGAAAGATCAATTTATTGTGATGGATTAGCCACCAAAAAGTTATTTAACCACTTTAAACTTTTACAAGTTATCACATTTACAAAGTAACAATAACTTCAACAAGTCAGAGATATACACCCTTTCCCACAACAGATACATATGCCAGATACTACAATTAGAGAACCTGTATTGCAATGAGGAAGAAACAAATAATGGAAAATAGAAAACTAGAATTAGAAATTTTACATTAAAGGAAAGATCCAAAAGCACTGAATACGTATGGCATTAGCTTTGACCTCTTTGTTAAACATGGTATCATTTTGGGTGGCATATTCCTCTACAACACTCGAATCACTTAAGCAGAAATAACCAGCTGGTTTCAGCCTTGTTGAAAATACTGGGTTAATTAGATGTCAAGTGTAGTGGGTTTAGTCCCACATTGATATGTTTAGGATTTTTTCATGAGTCTATGTATACCTATTTACATGATTATTTCATTAAGCAATATAGTATTTACCTATCCCTAAATTCTACATCATACTAGAACCAAGTTTTAAAGACTGGGATTTTTCCAAAAGATATAGGCCTCTCGAGGGGACGTTATTGCCACCATCTTCCCGCAATACAAAGAAATTTAAGCCTCAATCCCTCCTCCACATGATCATAATGCCATTGTCTCATATGTAATTTCAATTGGAAATCCTTGAAATGGATGTGGCCATCTTTAAATTACAATGCCATCTCATGGAAAACCTAAGGAGTAAGCTTAGGCATTAGAAATTCTCAAATCCACACATCAACTCCTACTGCACTCATTCAAGTGTAGATGAGTTGGGGGGTTAGTGATTGTAAGAAAGGTTTAAGGGATGAATTTGAAGTTGTATTGTTCTCATGGTGCACATCAACTCCTACTTCACTCATTATAGTGTAGATAAGTTGGGGTTAGCGATTGTAAAAAAGCTTGCAGGGATGTGTGAAATGTTGCATAGTTCTCATGGTTGGGGAAGTGTGTCAAACTCTTCTTGTTTAGTGGCACATCAAGAATGTAACTCTACCTCCATCATCACTCATCCGAGGAAGTATTTTCCTATTCCCAAATTTTGTCCACAGTGATCGAAAGATTTCTTGTGCATTTTGTTCCATTAGATATATGATATATCTTCTATGTCTACTTTCAGCTCCTCCACATCTATTCCTCTACTATCTACGCTCACCTTCTTTTGGTCATGTTGTGAGGATTATGTAGGCATGTCTTCCTCTTCCTTCCACAAATTCCAGCCAACCTTTTATGTTGTTCTTCCTTCAAAAAAGTCATATTCTATCCGATTTATGTGATATATGTGCACCGCTTAAAATCTTGTGAAGACTTGAATAGATAAATAATGTCTTATTTTCATGTTACCAATTGGTCAAACTTTGCTAATTGTCTCTAGTGAAAACCCAAATAGAGAAAATGTCACATTCTCAATTTGTTGGTCGAGCTATGTTATCTATCTTTTCTCTAACACCCTAGAGTGTATTTCTTTTTCTATCAGTTAATATGTTGATATAATTGTCATTTCAAGAAGAAGCTCATTTGAAAGATTAATCAATCATATCTCTCTCTATCCTTTCCGTCTCTTTTCTTTTCATCAGTGTTGAATTGAGGTCAATGGCATTGTTGGATGTCTATTGATCTAAGGTAGAAAGGATCATTGCTACAAGATCAATCAATTATTTCCAAGGCTTTGTTGATCAAGGTTGCATGCTTCATTGACTTCTTAAGATTTATTTTGTTTGCATGTGAATATTATATTTTCAATTCATTATGATCATGCTTTAATTGATATTTTTAGTTCATATAAAAAACTGAAATAGATAGTATAAATGTTTATGTTGCAGCTTGAAGTGGATTGTTGAAGATGTTAGGTTAACTAGATAAGATGTAGTCAATTCAGTTCAATAGTACTTTTAGGTTTAAGATTTTACACTGAATCTGCATATACCCATGTAATGCAATGGTTATCTCATTAAAGAGGACAAAACTTTTCTATTGGCAAATTCTACAATCTTATCTGATCTAATTATAATCCCTGGAGCCAATATCTATCTACTCATGATGTCCTAGTCCTACTGAACAAGTCAGAACGGAGAATGCATATCTAGTGAAACATTGTACTATGACAAATGGAACATGGTTATCGTATATACATTGGGAATATGAACCATTCACATTTCTTTATTCTAACTCTTGCTACAAGAATAGGACACAATAGAAGCCTACTTTGGCAAATTAGAAATTATGGAGGTAGTATTTCTAATTTAACTAGCAAGACACCTGACCATTTCTGATGCTAAAGAGAATTTACAATAACAATAAGCCAACTTATGCAAAACATTACCACAAGATTCAAGTGGACTGGTTCACATCCATCAGGTATAGCAGAGGATGAAACACCCACATCGCTAGCCTTTCTTGCAATCTCATATCTGCAATTAGAAATTTTTTAATTAGCATTAAAAGATAAACTAATCCTAGTTGTCCAAGTTCTGGCAAAGTCACTGACTTGATCATTTCTGGTCCGTTCATATGCATCTGCACAAACTTAAGGACATTACAGGGAATGAATCACTATAAAAAGTCCGTGACAAAATACATTCTACAAGCCACGTCTCACGTTATTTGTAATTCCAAAATCTGATAGTTTCCCCGATTTTTAAGAGTTCATACTTTCTAACGAATGGGGACAAGGGCAATGAAATAGTACAAGGAAAGCTAGAAATGTAGTCGAAGCATGACTACCCTCTGCAAATCAGATCTACGTTGTAGTCTCATGGATCATGCATGCACTTATCACGAATGAATGCAGATTTTGAGATTTGTACCTAATGATACAACAAATTTCCAGTTACCTCAACCACTCAAGAATGACGATTTTAGCTATTTTCTTATTGAATATTAGGTGTTTGGGGATTGAGTTCAATGGTTCAATAGATCAGGAAATGTTACTCGATCTTATCATCCTATGAAGATTCCATTGATTGAAATGTCACACATCGGATGGTGAATCAAACGATTCTTAAAACATCTACATTAAAAGACAATAAATGATGAAATTAGGCTTCGATTCCGGCCAGAGAGTAGGAACCTGGTGACGGTGGAGAGATGGCGGCGGACGTCGAAGGCTTCATCGGCCAGCGACGTCGGACGGAGGAGGCTGCAAGAGAGGAGAAGGGCGAGGAGCACGCGTAAAGAGAACGCCATCGAACGCCGTTCGCGAGTGTTCTTTTCGCCGGACCTTCTAAAGCGGTCGCCGATTTGTTACCGGATCTTGATCCGTTATATATAACAAATATATCTAATATTAATAAAAACATCCCAAAAGTCATTTGTAATTCCTATAATTGTAATACTGATACATCATTACATCATAGATCAAACAAAATATTAAAATAATATCTCATATATCAGAAATGTTAGTATGCACGCCACTAATGCACATGCGATCGTGGTCGATAGCCCCTCTCTTTTCTACAATTTTATATACAATCTCTCTTCTATATGCACGACGTGAAATAACACTAATGATCCGGGATCAATATCTGGTTAAGAAAGTGTATAGGTCAACTTCAAAAGTCAAGACGAAAGCCAGGTCAGCTGGTTAACATAAGAGTCAGGCAAGCTCCCAGAGATAAAGCCGAGTAATATAGACGAGCGGGAAGTAAGCCCGGTCGGATAAGATCAGTCAGCCCGACTCAACCAGTCAGCAGCAATCGCCTAGGCCGACCAGCAGACCTAAAACATCGGATGTGAGAGCCAAGGAGCATGCACTCCGGTCGGCTCAACAAGTGAAGACCCGCCCCGATTAATAGAGACCGGTCGGCGACAGCTATATCGCCAAGGTCCTTAACCGATCGGATCGCATGGCTGAGCAGCC
>JBAMIB010000119.1:449621-459870 GCA_037177415.1 Kaempferia rotunda | reverse complement strand
AGGTTTAGGTAGTTGTGCTATCACCATGGTTATATATGTTCGCATGTATTTATTTGGATATGTATGCAAGCAAGTAGTGTCGTCCTTAGTGTAGGTAAGGGCGGGCGCTACAGAGCCGACGGGCTTGGCGCATCTGAGGGACGCGGGAGCTGTGGAAGAGTACACCGGAGGATGAGAAGGACGTGCACGACGTGTAAAATACAACTAAAATAACAATAAAATATTAATTGTTATTGGATGGGAAATCATACAGAATTTTTTTTTTACAATTTTTAGGAATTTTTTGGGATTTAATCGGAGTTCATACGGTAAGTTTATGTGGTTATTAAGTGGGCCCAGAGGAAGCCTGTGTAGAATACCCATTTAAGTTGGGAGTTGATTGAGGAATAAACTTAGGTTAAATTTATTTTAACCTAAGTCCAAGCTATAAAAAACATAAACTTAGCCTATTCCTCTGTTTCGAGCCGCCATCTCTTTTCTCCTCTCCTCACACGAGCGCCGACTTTCCTCCTTTTGCTCGGTGATCTCTCACCCAATTGCCTCTTCCTCGCCGTCGCCGCCTTCTCCCCATGATCTCATCGTCAGCCAACGCCTTCCCATCGCGAGCAGCTAGATTAGAGTAGCCACATCTTCTCCTTCCCTTCTTCCTTTCCTCGCGTTGCCCTAGCAGCGACCAAGAGGAGGAATCGGAAGGTCTGCTGCTGTTTTTGCGGAGCCACGATTATAAATCACCAGAGTTCTCCTCTGTGCGGCTGCCGCCGCCTCTCCTCTTCGCTGTCAACTGTCGAAGCTTGGTTTACCACTGGCATCTTTGACTTGCCCTCCTTTCCTAGGCTCGTCTCCGGCAAAGGTGAGGAGGCATCGCCGCCCCTCTCCCTTCTTCCTCTCGTGATTCCTCTCACGCACAAATCTGACGCCCAACACTGCCGCCGACCGAAGTCACACCTCAGCAACCGACCAATTCAACTACTCTCTTATTTCAAGGTAATACCTAACCCTAGTTTTGGGTAGCAGAAGATTTGATCTATTGGATCCATTGGAAACAGTAGCTTATGTGCCATTTTGGTACAGATAGTGAGGAAAGGTCACAGATAAAGGCTAATTTGGGGGAATTGGTGGGAAGATCAGTAGCTTCTCATCTTGTCTGCTGTTGGATCTAGGTATGTGGTTAATTTGAGTTGAATTCAGAATATGGTATGCTGGATATTGGAATTAGGGTTTGGGTTATGTTGTACAGGATTATTATTGTGCCTTGATCATCAAAATTAGGCAGTGAGCATCTCATTGGCAGGTTAACTTGTGGAGGTTTAATTCAAATTGTTATTAAAACAATCCATACTTGTTTAAACCGAATTGGATTCCGGTCTTGATAGGAGATATATAGGTTAATTGGATAATGGAACATTAGGGTTTAGCTATTCATTATGTGTGCAATTAGCTAATTGATATCAATGTAATTAATTTAATTACACATGTGATGCAGGACCTTGATTTGCGACAGTGTCGTGGCGTGGGACTACTGCTGATTTATCTACACTTTAAGGCGGTCTCTTTTTAGATATTGTCATGTTGATATGCTTAGTATACTATAACTAGTAGTAATTTTCATGTTTATGTCTGCCTTGGTATCTCTTTTATGGAAAAGTTTTATCCTCATGATTTTACAAGTCAAGAAAAGTAACATATTAAGTATCAATTGGATCTTTTTAAGATTGATATTCAGTATTTTCAGAATGTGACAGCGCTTTCAGAATGTGACAATGCTTTCAGCATTGTGTCAATTATTATCAAAAATAAGAAAGAAAGAAAATTACTATCTTGTGGATCGATTGATTAGACTTATTGTGACTCTTACTTTCTACTACAACCATGGAATGTGCATTTTCATCTACGAAGATTGTCAAGATGTGATTGTGGAATAAGATGGAAGACGACTTTTTGGCTAGTTCATTACTTATTTACATTGAAAAAGATATTGCTCAAACTTTTAGTGTTGAATCAATAATTGATGAATTTAAAATTATGAAAAAATGTTGAGTATCACTTTAAATGAACAATCATAATAAATAAATTGGTAAATAATCGTTTTTATATCTATTTTTTATATTACTAATTATATTATATTGATTAAAGTTTTTTTTTTGTATTTTTGCAGGTCTTATTGCTACATAGCTATGGATGAAAAATTAAAAAATTTTGAATTGAAAATATTGCTCCTATTTTTGTACAAATTATTATGATTTTTTATTGTAGTAAGTTAAGACGTGATTCTTATCATTATCATTTTGGTGAATATATGTGTCTAAATAAAGTGTTATTATTTCATGCATTCGTATCAATTACTATATTTATTTTTTTGATAATTGATTGTCTATAAAAATTTTTGCCCCCTCCACATAATTTTCCTAGTTCTATCCCTAATTCTACAACACTTGTGTTCACCGGGTGAATTAAGGAGTTGGATGCAGAAGCTAGATGACAAATGCTCCCCTTTTTCTATAGAGTGCTCAAGTTTTGAAAAAATACATATAAATTATTCCAGGTATTTCTGGAAGGATTTCTGATGGACTGCCAAATCAGAAAACATTTTATGATGACAGATAAAATTTCTTCTACAGCACAGAAGATTTTTGTATATGATGGAAACTGCAGCAATATAGTTAATATGCACGCGATTAAGGAGATTATTTCTGGTCATTTCCTTCTTTCTGCAAATGATGAATGGATGTTCAACAGGTTTTTCAACTCACTATCATGACTGGAAGCTCTTCTGATTGTTTTGGGCCTCTAAATGCATTAGTATAGAGAGGACTAAAGATAATTGAAATCAAATGATAGACTCATAAGTTACCACATTTCAATACTTTCAAATCGTGCATTAGTAACAACCTGAAGAAAGTCATGAAGATTAAAGATTCATCAACATCTCTTCTACATCAAAATCATCCAAGCCCCGGAGAATGAAGCTCCAAGAATGAGCCCGAGTATTGATGAAAGATGGAGCTGATGTGACTTGGAATTGAGGAATGCAATTAATGGCTTTTTTTCTATTTAATGGGCTTGATGCTTGTGTGTTCAAGTAGTAGCAGTGAATTGCTTAGTGCAATTGAGACGCTTGATATATGCTATTTTATGAACATTGTTTACATTCATTATGATGCCTCAAAGTTAGGTGTGCCACAAAAGCTGGATCTCACAACAATATGGGTAGAAACCCCTTGCCTAAAGCTGGATTTGCTCATACATTGTCTCACTTTCCCTTCTCCCCCTCTGATCTTTCTGTAAGGTTAATCCATCCCAAGTAACCAGTGAGCTCTTACATGATTTTTTAAGTGGTACTATATTAGCTTCCATTTAATGGCACCGTACTTCTGCAGACCATTTGACTAATTTTGACCAACATGACAAACAATGATGGTGCAAATCACAAGCAATAACTGGAAATTTATATATTAAGGTCAAAAAAAATAATACAAACATATATCGATTTGATAAAATAAAAATTATGAAAAAGCAAACTTACATTGTCTGCAACTCCAAAAGATTTCCTAACTCTGACGGAATAAATCCACTCAAATAGTTACCCTGCAAAGATCTGCAAACAAGTTGATAATATGAGGAAACACTTCCAAGTCAAAACTTTTATGAAGATTAAATGAAAATAAGAAGACACAATTCTAATACTTCGAGAAAAGCAATATAGGCATACAAAAGATTGATAAATTTGATGAAGATGAATGCACACACAATCCTAAAATGTAGCTGAACATACTACAAAGATAAGCAAAGCCAATTGCTTAATGGCAGAATGGTCCTGCCATTGAATCTCTAAAGTGTAGCTAATATAGACATCTCAACAAAGTTTGGTGTACTATAGAGCAAGGTTTAAAATTTTGAATCGTGATAGAGTTACACTAAAACCCAAATAATATGGTTTCAATACCATATCATGTTACACGGGTACAATGTTCAATACTTGTTCAATTGAATTAATAATAATATGGTTTATTTTAATTTCTATAAGCAGTATCTTTTAATTATCATTTTATTAATATTAATTGTTTATTTAATAAATTACATGGCTAATACAATTTGTTTTTCTTTATATTTGTTAATTAATTTAATCATCTCAGACTTTAAAGTTGAAAATGCTTACAGGTAATTAAATTTTAAATTTTGTCACAAGTAAATTATATAGTGTTCTCTCTTTACACTTATAATCTATTTATTCACTTGTACATGCAATGAGGAAATAAGACTTTTTATGCTTTTCTATAAATTATGGCATATTTTGCTTTTGAATTTTTAACATTATAGCAGCAAATCTGGAGGAGGTAAATAAAAAAAGTGTAGATGGTCTCATGGGGAGTGTATATTCCCAACTTTTTTTCCCGTAATTTTAGTTTATATGAATGTATATTTAATGGGTTTACATAATTATATTTAAAATTTGTCCCCAAGTATTTGTAAGAAATTTAGACAATATATATTGTTTCTTGCATTTTGTTTGATAAAACATATACAATTTTATTAGAATAATTCAAAATTTAATCATCAACTTTTCATTTAATTTTATTTCTAACCATAGTTATTAAAATAAAAGAAAATTAAAAAAACCTAAGATTTTTCAAATTTTAAGATGTAAAAATATTATATTTTAGGCTTAAATTAAATTTATTTAATTTTTAAATATATTTGTTTAATAAAACAAAAAATATATAATTACTCCAATTTTGACTCGTCAAATTCAAATATCTAACATTTAATCTTTTTGATAAAATTAAATATTTGAAAATTTTGTATACTTCCAAATTGAACTTTATAGAGCTTTTTCTCTAAAATAGAAAGATATTGTAATTATCATATTTCAATAAAATAAATTAAAATATATATATATAAATAAATAAATTTTTTATTTAATTTAATACATTTTCATTTAATTAAAATGTATTGTCAAACTCTATTTTTTTTTTTGTTTTGACATTCAAGCCAATGCTAAGAGCCGATACAAATGATTAAAATACTAATCCAGCTTATTTTTAAATTAATTGTTTAAATATTGATTAAGCTAAATTTAATTAATATTGTGAGGTTTAAGGGTCACTAAAAGTCCAATTAGGATTACATGGAACCCATCAAATAGACATTGTGAATTGTTATTAGGATTTAGTGGGTTCAAACCAAGTCCAATTTGAATTTATTTTAGTTAGTTTAAAACTAAACCAAATTTATAAGTACGATAGCATAGTGTATTTGTATTTAATTTAGTAGGATTTTTAAAAGATTAGGAATCTTATATAACTCTTTCCTTTTTCCTTTTCTCTCTACAAGACTTTGTCTTAAGCCTTCGTCCCACCACCCACTAATCACCGTCATCCACGCTGCTTACCACCCATTGTCATCACCTTTGTGTCATCCACCGTTCTTTGTCCTTCTAGTAACACCCGCCCGCCACACACTCTCCAAGCCTAATCAGCTTCCTGCTATTACTCGTTGTCGAGTAAACCTCCTCTTCTCTTCTTCTTCTTCTTACCTCTCTTATATTTCTAGCTCCTGTGCTAAATTCGATGTCGTGTCGTTTGGCTAGTAGAATGGCAAATTTCATCTATGCCCCAGCATGATACTTTAAACCATGCTATAGAATGAATATGGCACCTTCTAGAACCTTGCTTAAAGCTTGATCTCAATCTTAAGTGTCTACTAATAATGTTAGAATTTTTTTAAGTAAAATTAATTTTATGAAAATTTTTAAAAACATCAACAAGGCAAAAGAAGAAAGAAAGCTCTTGTACCTATTGGGATTCTCATGAGGACTGTAGTCCATAAATTATGTCTTGGCAAAATAGTGGACTCGATGGGGTACCATGCCCTTCGCACATGGTAAAGTCATGTGTGTTCTAGGTCATGGCAATACATGAGTTGACAGTATACTTATAGTAGAGAAGTCTAAGTGGATCACGATTAACCAGCCAGTTGAAAGTCCAATAGGGAGTTGACAAGAGTAAAATCCAAGTGAGTCACAGTTGAATTCACTCTTCTGACTCTTGACAATGATGGAAGTCCTAAGAGATCGTGGAGGTCAAGATGCTAGGCATGTGAGAGAAATCCTATCAGATCATGGAGGACCGGATATTAGCTATGAGAGGGGAACCCCTACAAGTCATGGAGGACCCCATATTAGCCACAAGGAGGGAAGTTCTACAACTCATGGAGGATCGGATGTCAAGCACGCAGTTGAAATCCTAACAGATTATCGAAGACCAAATATTATGCATGTAAATGGAAGTCCAAATAAGTCGAGGATGTTGGTGAAGGGAGCACCACATTGAACCTATGTTTTGAACTTTTGATGTATGGTAAGTTTAAAATTAGGTTATTTGTGGATCTGATTAGTGTCAAGTGTGCAAGTAACTTGACATAGGAAAGAAGTTGTAGTAGCTTAGATGACCGGATACCAAGCTTTAGAAAAACTCCAATGGGTGTGGGTCAAGTGACCAAAAGAAAATAGGGACCACCTAGAGACAGAGAGCAAGAGAGACCCCCCCCCCTTCCTTCTTTAATAGCATGCATCCCATCAAACATTGGGTTAGGTCAGACAATCCTTGCGTGTGTCACCCAAACCTATATAGAGTAGTAGTATGTGGTAGAACATGAACCATTGTTCCTTGTTTGCAGTTAGTGTTAACCTCGGGACAAGGAATACTCCCACTCATGTCATTCACATAGGGCGAGGCAATTGTCACTCATGCTAACATAATTTCGAAATTCTATAAATAAGGCAGTAGGAAACGAGGGCTCATGCCTTTTGAATTCCTTACGAACTATCACCAACTGCTCTAGAAGTGTGCAACCTTGAACTTGCAGAACTGCATCAAACGTAATCCCCTTCAACACCCATCCAACCCAGCAAACTATAACAAGTTTGATTCATTCCACATATGGAAAGAACCCATCATTTGTGAGATGGCATACCTTAACCACCATGAATATAAGCCTACGACAATTATAAGAGCAATTGATTAAAAATTTAGAACACCCTAAAATATACTGAGCATCTCGACGAATAGTTAACCCTTTCTAAATACCAAATTAAGTGACATTGATTGAACAGGAGCACTAGAGCTTGTAGAATTTATGAGATTAATCCGGAACATTTTATGATCCACAAAAAATAATAAACCTATAACATTTGGTATTGGAATTGATTTCTCCACATGCCACATGTACATAAAGTTAACCGCTAGGAGTTGAACATGGATTGGCACAATTAAAACATTAATAGGCACAAGAAATAGATATGATACATCTTAATTTCTCTTATTTTAGAGTCACTCGCTTTACTGTTGTTGGTGGCATACCTCTTCTTGCTTTGCTCTCTCTTTTTAAGGTTTTATCCCCTCTTTATAATCAACAAATAGAATCAAAATCAAAGGATGGGTCATAACATAATTGCTTGGTCAATACGGTCCGTTGGTGATTCTCTTCTTCCTTATCCTCTCCCTCTCTTTTTAGTGTCAATCTTCTCCTTGTGACCAAGGGGGATGTCATTGAACAAGAATCTTCTTGCCACAGCTAGTTCTCAATTATACAGGTTGAGACAAGACAAGATTTGTCATAGCTATACCAACAAAATTGTGTCAACACGATGATAAATTGACATTTATGGATGTCACTATAGTAACACTATCCGAGAAAAACACGAACGGTAACGATCCAACCTACTAATGCCAAGCAACATTTGGAATGATGCTATAAATATGATTAAGCAGAAGATCGCACAAAATGAATGACTTAAAAGTAACATTATCTTATCTCGATAATTTGCTCAATATGCTTATAAAGACAAAATTTCATGATCGAACAAAGAAGACACATTTTGTTAAAGACAAAAGGAAACTAAGGAAAATCAATTGACCTAATAAAATTTTCCCCGTAAATTATTTGCTTCATTGAAAGGCCACTTCTATTACTTTAAGAGTTGGTGACACAAGTTTCAAAGAATTTTAGCAATTTCAAATTTTGAGAACTTACTAGTAATGCAAAAGGGATGCTAAACTTATTCAACATTTAAGTTTAATTGATTGTGCAAAACATTTAATTCTGATATTCAGGCTACAAAATTGGCCATTGCAATCTAATGAAGCCTTTCCTGCATAACTACACAAAATATTTACCACACATTTACTTAGCTCAACTAGGATTGTAGTTTAATACCAGTTTTAAGTGTCAGGACCATAACTAATCTAATTGTAGGCAAGTATCCATATTCATCCTAGTCTTGATGAACTCAGGTTTAGTAACCACAATGAGCTATGACGGATCACTGAAATTATAAACTAAACAACTCAAAGAAAGCCTCTTAGTTCATTCAAGTTCAATTGCATCTCTACCTCTGCTGTGTAGTCCTACAGAACACGCATTCTATACATCATAACATTATAAAAGCACGTTGAACTGATTCAAAAGAACATTGAGAGTAAGAATAACCACAATAAACTGACACGCAATAGAATAGAAATGGTTTATGCATGTAAGGCGATAAATGATTACAGATATTGTAACTCTGTGCAATTTCCTAGCTTTGGAGGGATGACACCATACAAGCTGTTACCATTTAGAGCTCTACAAGAAAAGAATTAGTAAATACTAGGTACTTAAAAGTAACACAATTACAATAATCATAACTCTTTGCAGAACACGTACAGGAGCTTTAATTGATTTAGCTTCCCAATTTCTGGTGATATTGAACCAATCAACTTGTGATAGGCAAGCCTCCTAAACAAATGTCAGAATGTTAAAGTACAAGAGAAAAAGAACAAGCTGGCGAAGCTTGATAACTGGATAGATGAAACGGCACTCTAGATGAGAGGCAACGAGAAGTTAATCATTCCCCTAAATAGATATTATATTATATCAGGTTCAGGATGTTATTCACACATTAAGAAGAAAAACAATAATAATGGTTCCACAAACAAGTAAATAGTTGAGACCAAAATAAAACAGTAAATATTCAAATAAGAACAATTTCAGAAATCAAAGATAGCTGAGCACAGGAAGGGTCCTTGGCTTGTGGTCATAGGAAGGTGGGCATACAATGGACCCAATTTGATACGACCCTTCCTCAGGACTACATTGCCATTTGCCAGGAGCTCCAAGCACTAAGCTGTCTTTCTTTTAAAGATAATTGAACACAACTAAGCCTGAAAATAATAACATTGCTGCACTACTCGAGATGCTTTAGCATTTATTCAACAAGGAGAGATTGGTGAAGTTTTTCATTGAGAGAGATTGGGTAGTAAAATTGGACACCAAGGTATTGTATGATACTATGATTTTCATGTGACCATTGAACTATATGAAAAATATTACAAGACAAAGAGACTTAAAATATCCTTTATGGTTATGAATGTTTACCATTAAAACAATGCATACAAAAAGCAAGGTTTAGAATACTCCTCTCGACTGTGGACTTTCAGTTTAGAATTGACTCTATCTGATTAGTGGGATCGGAATCAATAAAAACATTCAAACATTATAGACAAAAAAAATAACAATATTTACTTAATAAGATAATAAGAGATATATAAAAATATAAATAGCATGCATCTATATTTGATTAAATACTAACATTATAAGTATAAATGTCTACTTTGTTTTGAGTCATAAAGTTTACTTTATCAATTTAATTCTAATTTAATAAATTTCAATTCTGCCTAAAAGTTTTAATTAATTGACTTAGTTTTAGTGAACTAAATTAATTCTAACTTAATTTTAAATTCTTCTTAATCTAATTAAATTTAATTACCTTAATTAATTTTAATTATATTTAATCAAAATAAGTTGAAATTTTAACTAAAATAAAATTTAAATAATTTATCCGTATTGATTATATCAATCAATTTTAAAATATAATTTAAATTAATCTAATAGTAATTAGATTAATTAATTGTAATTAAAATTTGATTAATCATTTTTTGCCACAATGATATAGTTTTAGTATCATGTCGTTACGGATGTACATTATTTGGTTCAATCTCAAAAGTGGAACCAAATTAAATTTCCAATTTTGTTTTCTATTAATTTTTTGAGTT
The DNA here is from genome assembly GCA_037177415.1 of Kaempferia rotunda. Lineage (NCBI taxonomy): Eukaryota > Viridiplantae > Streptophyta > Magnoliopsida > Zingiberales > Zingiberaceae > Kaempferia > Kaempferia rotunda. Next base: position 449,779 of record JBAMIB010000119.1, on the reverse strand, counting down.
AACTTAATTAATTTATCTTCCTAGTTTGATTTGATCAGTTTCAAGCTAAAAAAAACCATAATGTTTGTAATATTTCATGGAAGAAAAACATAATCATATTACATCAAGAAGCCCTATTTATATACAAAGTTAGGGCCGGCCTATTCTAGGAAATAAAT
>JBAMIB010000119.1:426539-437705 GCA_037177415.1 Kaempferia rotunda | reverse complement strand
CCAGCCTAAATTCAGAGCTCCGGGCGCAACTGACCGAATGCCTGGTCAATCATCACGGCATCTTCGCCTAGTCTACTGATGAAGTTTAAGGAGTACCCCCTTCTCTAACTATGCACAAGCTGCATATTATACCGGATACCCGACCTGTCAAGCAGAAGCGACGACACTTCTCTTCCGAGAAAGACCATATTATTAAAGCTGAGATCACAAAACTGCTACAAGATGGTCATATAAGAGAAGTACAGTTTCTCGCATGGCTAGCAAATGTTGTATTAGTTTCTAAGCCAGGTGGCAAGTGGTGTGTCTGTATTGATTTTAGAGATTTAAATAAAGTATGCCCTAAAGACTGTTACCCCTTGCCTCGTATAGATCAGCTAGTGGACTCCACTTCCAGCTGTGAATTTATATCAATGCTGGACGCTTACCAAGGATATCACCAGGTGCCGCTAGATCCAGAAAACCAATAGAAGGTTAGCTTTGTAACCTCTAACGACATCTATTGCTACAATGTCCCTTCGGATTAAGAAATGTCAGTGTCACATACCAAAGAATGATGTATAAAGTGTTCCAACATCAAATTAGACGGAATGTTGAAGTGTATGTAGATGATATGTTGATCAAAACTGAGAAGGGGAAAGATCTCATAGAAGACTTGCAAGAAACCTTCACTATTCTCATATCTAACCGCCTCAAACTAAATCCGATCAAATGCTTGTTCGGGGTGAAGAGTGGTCGGTTCCTGGGTTATATGGTTACCGAGAGAGGCATCGAGGCCAATGCTGAGAAGATTCAGGATATAATCTAGATGCCTTCCCCGAAGTCATTCAAAGAGATACAACGCCTCAATGGGAGGATTACAGCTCTATCAAGGTTCATCTCTCGATCAGCCTATCGCACCTTGCCCTTCTTCAAGGTTCTGAGGAAGAGAGTCAAATTCTCTTGGGACGATCAGTGTGAGAAACCCTTGCAAGAGCTAAAGGAATACTTAGCCAATCTTCATACATTATACAAGCCACAAGAAGGAGAAACGTTGTACGTATATCTAGCGGCAGCCGATCAAGTAGTGACCTCCACTCTTATCAGAGAAGAGAATAATACTCAGTTTCCCATTTACTTCTTCGGACATTTACTCAAATATGTCGAGACGAGGTATACTCTCGAGAAGCTAGCATATGTTCTCTTCCTGACAGCAAAGAGGTTAATGTCCTACTTCCTATCACACCCATTGTGGTCTTCACCAATAGTCCCCTGGGTCGGGTCCTCACTAATCCTGAAGCCTCTAGTCGCCTGATCAAATGAACCACTGAATTAAGCGAATATGGGATCAAATACCTACCACAGACAACTATCAAAGTCCAAGCTTTAGCATACTTCATGCCGGAGACGGTCACCATTCCAGAATCTGAGGAAACCTGGAAGATCTACATACTGGAGACGGTCATTGCTACCATGAGCAGGCGACTGCTCTCCGAATTCAGAACTTCACAGAAACTTTGGTCGAGTGATCTCGATGGCGGCAGGCGACTGGAGCAGTCGCCTGGTAGAAGGATCAGGCGACTAATAGATGACTGTTGAGCATTTAATGCAGCAAATCTCGACAGATTTGGAGCCATTTGAACTCCATCAGTCACCTGATGGTGGTACCAGGTGACTGGCGTCAGGAAATCAGATAAAAAAGGGTTTTTGCAGCTCATTTCTCACTACTTATGCTTTTCACGATTTTGCTGCTCTCAAGTGTTCTTTCAAGCTGTAAAACTCCTCCTCTTTCCCTCACTTCTTAATCTTCAAATCTTGTAAGAGGGAAAGACATTGTAAGAAGGTTTCTCCACCTTCATTCTTGGCTCAAGAAGGAGAAGATAGTGGAGTTGTTCTTTGGGTGTGTGCGTGCCTTGGATTAGTCACCTCAAGGAGGTGGAGACCAAGTAAATCAGGAGGGTTAGCGATTGTTTGCTTTTCTTTCATCATTTTTGTGCTTCCGCTAATCTCTATTGTTGGTTAAATTTGAAAGAAAGACTATTCACCCCCCTCTAGCCATACACAAGGTCCTATCATTCTTTGGCCGATCGGATTACACCATCATGGTGCTCACCCATGCGGTCCGATCGATTTTGACCTTGACGAGTGAGCTTTCGCCGACCGGTCTATCTACTCGAAGAAGACTTCTGAAAATGTGGCAGTCTTTTGTATGTAATTTATTCAGCCGGTTGATGATCCGCTCGTCTGTCTGCTCGACTGGCTGGTGCCTCCTTCCGGTCGAACTCGTCTGATCGGTTGATTGTTGATGTGGTCTTTCTGCTGACTCCTGACTCTGCGTGATACTTGACTTGACCAGGACCTATTATGCTGACCTGACCTCCGCTTTTACCGACCGGATCATGGGGTATATTATATATATATTTAAGGTTTAAAATTTTAGAATTTGGATTATAGTGAATTTAAGTTAATAAAAATTTTCTTCTAAATTTCAGATTTTCCTTGGATTATAGTATTAAAAATTAAAAATTTTAAAGGCTCATTATTCATTTTAAAGAAAATATTAATTAAAAAAATAGAATCTAGCACCAGTTGTTCGAGGCGCCTGGATCGCTAGTCCGCACAGGCCGGCGGAGGACAATCCGCAGCAGATCAATAGAATTATACTAGTGAGAGTGCCAACTAGCGTCAACGATGACGACGGTGGCGGTGAATAATAGGCTCTGCTGGTCCAAACTAAAGCTTCGCCTAATAATGCAATATATTATTTGCAAGAAGACGGAGTGCCCGAGCTCGGGTGAGATCGACGGGCACGGACAGAAGGGCTCGGGGACGGAGGTCCATTGTTCGGATAACACTACACGGGCGGAAAGGCCGCTGTCAACCTCCTGAAGCTACTAGCTCCTCACCTTCTTCTGCCAGTATTACATTACATATCTCGTTGTCATCTCGTTGTCATCGATCTGTTCGCAATCACTAATTCTTACCTGTATATATATATATACCTGTGGACGAGCGTGCTTACTGGGGAGTTAGTTAGCCACCCTTGGCTTCTACGTATATAATTACTGTGTACAGTTTTAGGCTTGAGGCCCATAACCCTTACTTCGCCCGTTTATTGATAATGAAAGAGGAGGCGGCTGCCGCTGAGACCCTCAAGTTGGATGCATTATTTTGACTTTCTGTCTACGTATATAATTATTGTGAAGTAAAAAATATATACAACACATTTAGGGACGTCCAAAGACGACTTTCTGTCTGATGGGATCAAATTGATGCACCAAGAAATTAAATTAATTATCCGGTAAGCCAGCTATTAGAGGTTAATTTGTTGCTTGCGTTTTCTTTCTTTTTGTTGTTACAGTACTTCACATTGTTCGATCCTCATTTGCCTCCTAAGCAGCTAAAATCTCCTTAATTTGCTACCAAATTATACATGCTTGTTAATGTATGTTTTTAGCTATTGAGTGTTACATCCTTGTTGTAGTATATTGAAACTTACATTATTGTTCTTTGACACTTTTCGATACGGCTTCTATTATAATAATGGATCCGTCATCTTAATTGTATACACAGATTTTTTTTTAATGGATCCGGCATATTAAGATGATTTTCTTTGTACACATTAATAAATACACAGATTTTTTTTAAAAAAAAAATAAATTGCATAGATAAATATTATACCCTCGAGATAAATAAGAATAAAAGAGACAATAAACTCTACTAATAGGTAAGATAAGTTATTACATATACTAATAGATAAGACAAGTCTCATGTAAACTGATAAGTAAAAAAGGGAGGTTGAATGACATCGTATATATTGCCTTAACTTGTTCACGGTTTAAAACCATGAACATTACAACATTTTCTAATGAACTTGTTGCTGCAATTAGAATCACCATATATATATGTAGCCCTTTTGCTACTGCAGATTGATTCGCGAAGAAGAGGAGAAAAACACAAAGAACATTCAAAAGTATCTTGATCTTCAGCTTGCAATTGAAGGAGGTTAAAAGTACGATGGTAAGTTTTTAATCAAACATATGAACTCTTTATATATAAAGGTGTGGTTTCTATACTGAAATTTTAATTAATGGTATATTAACCTTTTTAAAGTCCATCACCACGCTATTTAATTAAACGGGAAAGGATTATAACTTCTAATTAATCTTAACAATTTATATTTAAAAAATTAAATGGAACATTAAAATTAAAGTTAAATATAGGCAATCAGTTGTGAATAGTAAGAATAGATTACCGGGAATACAATTAATATCTTTCCTTTGTGACCTTAATCAATCATGCACCTGCAAAGTATATCCGAGTATTTTATTTTATTTTTTTATTTTTTTATTTTTTGTATCGATGAATGTATCCTCCACCAGTAATTATAAGAAAATCGTGTTAAATTATTTGCTAAGATGGATGACTCGCCAATCGAACAAGTGCGACTGACAGTTCCTTCGACGGACGATCCAACGTTGCAAGTGATAACATTCCGCATATGGATTCTTGGTGTTCCACTTTGCATCTTGCAGTCGGTGTTGTATCGAATCTCTTCTTTCAAGCAGCAGTTCATCTACATATCGTCCGCTTCTATCGATATCTTCTTGTTTGTTGGATGTAATCTGTTAGCCAGAGTTTTGCCAAATAAAGATGTGAGAATCCCGGGCACAAGATGGAGTTTTTCGCTGAATCCGTGCTCCTTCAATGTCAAAGAACATATCGCCATGTCCATATTTGTTAATTCTGTAGGCAGTCCAGGCTTTTACAATATCAGTATAGCCAAGATCTTTTACCACAAAGAAATTCATATTTGGCCCGCTTTGCTCTTGGTCATATCAACTCAGGTACCAAATATATTATAAGAAGTAATCATATATAAGAAAGAAGAAAAGTGACTATATATTTAACATTCAATTTATGCAGTTCTTGGGTTTCGGATTTGCCGGTTTGTTTCTAAAAGTTTTTGTGGATATACCATATATGTGGTGGCCTAATGTAATTGCCAGCATCTCTCTTTACAGGCATGTTATGTTGTTGTTGGTAAAGAATTGTTAAGCATAGGATGAAATGAAAATGATATGTAATTTTTTATTTGTATTTATCAGGGCATTACATGAGCAGGATAAGAGGCCTAAGGGAGGGCTATCACGCTATCAATTCTTTTTTATTGTCTGTGCTGCGATTTTCGCTTACAGCATCATCCCTGCTTATTTCTTCCAGTCTGCTACTGCTCTCTCCTTTGTGTGTTGGATATGGAAGGACTCAATCACTGCACAACAAATTGGATCCGGGATGAATGGACTTGGCATTGGATCAATTTCGCTTGATTGGATGACTATGACAAGTTTTTTAGGAAGCCCTTTGGTTCTTCCATCATTTACGATATTCAATAAGTTGATTGGATTTATAGTGATCACATACATTATTTTACCCTTCTCTTATTGGAGTAATGCATTTGAAGCAAGAAAATTTCCATTGATTTCGACCAATATCTATGATTCTCATGGCCACAAATATAATGTCTCTAGAATTCTAGATTCAAACGGTACTCTCACATTTAATCAAGAAGCCTATGATAAATACTCGAAGATATACTTTACCACTTCACTGATTTATTCTTACGCGTTTATATTTGCTCAATACACTTCCTCTATTTCTCAAATTACTCTTTTTTACGGAAGGTACGTATTCATTTTGTCACATTCAAATTGATGTATTCATTTATAGTCCGTTGTAGTAAATAATATCCCTGCAGATCAGTGTGGCAAAAATTTAAGAAAGCATATAAAGGCAATGATGAGCTAGATGTGCATGGGAGGCTAATGAAACAAAATTATGAATCTATTTCTCAGTGGTGGTTTTACTCCATATTATTGTCCATGATCGGCATGGCAATTCTGGTATGTGAAGGATTTGGAGGTCAAATTCAACTTCGTTACTGGGAAGTTTTGTTAGCATGCGCTCTGGTTTTTCTGTTCCTTCCATTGGAATGTGTACTCGAAGCAGTTGCTGGTTTGGTGCGCACTAATTTATATAATGAAGTTGTTGATTATTGAATATATATTTTAACTAACAAGTAACTTTGTGTGGCCTATAGGGATTCACAATAGATTTGTTATTGGAAGCCATCATTGGATACTTGAATCCCGGCAAACCTCTAGCCAATATGGCTTTCAAATTATACGGATCAGAGGCTTTCCTATTGGGAGTCTATGCTATATCTAATTTCAAATTATCACAGTATATGAAGATTCCTCCAAAAATCTTATTTCACATCATGGTAAAATCATTCATTTTCTTCTGTTACTGATTTTCTTCATCATTAGTTATATCTAAAATATGTTTTTTTTAAATGATGACTGAAGATTTTAGGCACTGCAATTTCATGCTTTACTGATTTTGGCATAGCATGGTGGATGCTCCGATCAATAGATAATATTTGCCAACCAGACTTGCTTCCAGAGGGAAGTCCTTGGACATGCCCGATTGAGAAAGCAACGTACATCACTGGGGTAACATGGGGCCTTGTCGGACCTAGCAAGATGTTCTACCCCAATGGCATGTACTCAATAGTCTTCATCTTTGCTCTAATTGGACTCGTCATACCAATTCCCATTTGGTTATTATCGCACAAGTACCCTGAAAAGAAATGGATTAGACTCATTAACTTCCCGATTATATTCAGCACCGCTGTTGTTATACCGTTTGGTGGGATTGTGGGTTATTGGAGTTGGTTTATTGTTGGTTTACTCTTCAACTATTTCATCTATCATAAACATAGAGAATGGTGGACTAGATATAATTATCTATTATCTGCTGGACTTACTGCGGGCTCTGCATTTTTTGTTCTTCTGATTAGCATCTCTCTTCAGTTTCAAGACATATTTGGAGTGAATTGGTGGGGATTAGAATTAGATGATCATTGTCCATTGGCAAACTGCCCTACAATATCTGGTGTTATTATTGAAGGTTGTCCCATAATTCAGTGATCATTTTTATCGTTATAGTCAAATATTTCAATATTGTCGTGGAAAGATAGAATAAGAGGCATAAACGTAGAAAAATGGATAAGATTACTTACTATCTGTTGTATTTAGTATGGGCTTTGTATTTTTTTTTTATTAATCTACTATTTAGCATCTCTTCGGTTTCAAAACATCATGTTCAACTGATAAGGATTATAATTAGATGGCCATCAGCAAATTGTCTCATAATATGGGATGTTATTATAATATTATTGAAGGTTATCTCATAATCCATTGAATATATTTATTATTAATTCAAATGTTTTCAGTGTCTTAATTGAATAAGAGAGATATTTTTTAATTTTATTACTTTGTTTTTGCTTTAATAATTGTCTATTCATCTTTATCTAAAAGCACAATGAAATTACACAGATGTAGACATGATTCACTCATTCACATGTGAACTGCACCACATAGCAGATAAATTGAATTAATTGCATCACATTCTAAACAGGCAAACACACAGATTGAATTTGATGATCTTAATTTAAAAATATCTATTCAAAGAAAATTAAATTTTGAGGAAAAAAATAAACCTGGTTATTTATTTTTAAAAATATTTTTAATTAATTTTGAAATTTGTTGGATCTTTATTTTTTTATATTTTTAAAATTTTTGATCAAGCTAAACACAGATCGTGCTCAGTTTAGTAGGTTAGCTGAGTCACCAGGGTTATATTTTTTAATTATAATTGTCACGTGACATGTTATTATGCTAACAAGTCTTTAATAGGTCCAAATCGATCAATTATTCCTTGGATCACACCTTAAGACATTACAACAAACAACGTTTAGGCAAAATCGATCTCAATCCATCCAACAAATTAAATTATCAATAAGGTCCTCATATATATATAAACTTATGTTGTAAATTGTACTACGCATCCATCCGTTTAAGATTTCTCCCTGTAACTAGAAAAATCATTTATTGCGGTATGCATCTTGAAATTAAATTTTATTTCTGTTTTAGCTTTCTAATCACTTGCGACACAACAAACACACACAAACTTTTTTATAAAAAGCAAATTGCATATATTAATATGATAATACAGAATGTCATTCACTCGTCATCATCATCCCCTAACTCAAGACACGTACATAAACACATTGCTAAATATATAATAAAGACACAACACACTACTATTAATTAAACTTTCTAAAGTTTAGATTAACTACTTTTAATTAAAAATAGCTGGTACGGATGACATCTGTATTACCTTAAACTAGTTCATGGTTTAAAACCACGAACAGGGCAACACTTTCTCACAGACTTATTGCAGCATGGATCATGAGAAACAATACGGTTTGCATTGGCCAAGAGCGCAAGAAGAAAAAGAAGAGCAATCAGAATAAGCACCTTGATCTCCATACTGCTGCTATTGTTCACATGACGGATGAAGCTACGCCCTTATATAGAAGATACTAACGTTATAGCGGCTGAGGTCATCTAAAGGTATATGAAAATGAAGTAGGTCACAGCAATGAATGTAGTTTTGGATTGTAACAGTGGAAACAGCCAATCACAAGTCGACACATCTTCGAAGACAAATCCATCCACACCCGCTCTGATTTGAGTCAAATCAATCAATTTATTGATTTCCTGTTATATCCCAACTTAAATATCAATGTGCTGCTGGACACGTACATTTTTGATTAAATGACACAGGAACCCATACCCTAACCCTGGTCAGTCATAAACTGGACCTATCCACCGTACCGAAAAGCAAAGTCACGGATAAATATCACGAGTATCAATGACTAATTTATTTAATATACATATATAAACCTAAGAAAAAATACTGAAAATTAATAAATTTTTAATTGAAGCAGAAAAAAAAAGAGTATTTATTTTGCTTTTAATTTATTCTTTTTAATAATCCAGATATATAAGTTTAATCCACTATACATAAATATTTTATTTTTACTAGAAAATACTTGGAAAAAATATTTATTAAGACAATTTAATTTATTAAACTACTTATTTCATATATTAGATTTATGATGTTATTAAACTAATTACAACATAAAAATAAATATAGAATTTTATTTATTTATAAATTATTGTCTCATAATCAATTTAAAAAATTACAACTTCTAAATTAATCTTAACATTTTATCTTTAAAAGAAAATAATCGTAATTATCTCCACATGAGTCCCAAACTGTGCTAAGCCGCTGACAACTTTAAATAATTATTTTACTAGATTATTGCCTCATAATCCAAATAATTGTAGCATCAAAGTAAATTAGATTTACCGTGCTTAGCAGCTGTTCATAGTTTTACAATGTTATTAAACTAATTGCAACATCATAATAAATTTATACTTTATTTATTTATAAATTATTGCCTAATAATCAATTTTAAAAAAAATTATAACTTCTAAATTAGTCATAACATTGTATAGTTAACAATTATTAATAAAAGGACTAAAGGAAATATTCTTACTCTCTTAAGGGTTTTCCCCCTAATTATGAAGTTTATTAGAAATATATTATATATAAAGAGAGGGGAATCAATGGAGGGTTGGTACGGTATGCTACGAGTAAGCCTCAGGAGCCCAACGAGCTTAAGGTCAAGGTGATATGGCGGTAAAAGTCTTGACCGGCATGGAGATCAAAGTCCTCAGCAAAGGAGGCCAAGTGAGACTATGCGCGGTCAGTTTAGTTAGCCCATTATCGATCGGACCCACCTGAGCTCTTTAGTGGATAGTGGATCAAATCATACAGTCGTTCGCCTGACGGGGTCAAAGTTAGGCGGTCCTTTGGAGCCCCTAATATATCATTCCCGCTCATGACTCTTTAAACCCTTATCTGGTTGGTTAGGGGACCACAGAGATTCTCTCTCTCTCTCTCTCTCTCTATATATATATATATATATTCGACCTTTCATATCTCGATGTCTCCACCTCGTTCAAGCTCGTGACCCCTTAAGCCTTTGTCCGGTCTAGGGATGGCAATGGGGCGGGGACGGGGCGGGTTTGTCATCCCCATCCCCGAACCCGAATTTTAGCCTCGTCCCCATCCCCGATTCCCCGCCCTCATACCCGGTTTTCTACAATCGGGGAATCCCCGCCCCTATCCCCACGGGGATTGAACTCCCATACCTGCCTCAAAATCGGAGATGGGGGCGGGGAATCCCCATCCCGACCCCGCTGGGATTAAATCCCCATATTCATTCCTATTAGAAAAAAAATTAATTTTTCTAATATTCCATTTGAATTAAAAAAATAATCAGATTTAATTGAAAATCAAAATATTAAACACAGATAAAAATTCAAGTGATCAAATCATATTCCAACTACATGAAGCAAAGATTAAAAACCTTAAATAATTCAAATACAAAGAAAATAAAAAACATATCATGATCTCAAATGATAGTTATCTCAACACAATAAATAAAAAGATAGTTACCCAACTCTCAAAACATGGGAGAATAGAATTTCCAAAGTAGAATCTCTCCCATCAACAAAATACAGAAGATTATAACATAAAGTTTTACTCCCTCATGAAATACAATTTCAAGCTAGTGAGCATATGAAGGTAGATAGATCAATAACATACAACGCATGAATGTCAAAAATGACTAAACTAGTCTATCCTGAAAAGGCTCCAAATAAGTGAAATAACCATCCTCAGATGCCCTGAAAAATAGATACATTACCAAACAAATCAATTGAATAATTCAAACTCTTCAAACAATCAATTCAACTAAGATAATCAAATTTTCATACCAAATTATCGAGTCCAATCATTTTTAATTCATTCTCTGTAACACTCTCATCCTCTACCAGCAAAATATCCCCTACCTACAAAATGTAGATCCAAATAAGCACCCATCAAATATGTCAAATAACACAAAGTCAAACCCATGTGGGCATGCACATTTTGAAATTCACAATGATAATGGTTAGAACACAAACTTTGAGAACTAATTATCATTAAGATTTAGAAGTTGAGAAGAATAGAAAATACCATTACTACATTATAAGTTAAAGCACAAATACAAATAAAATAGTAAACTCAGGATGTATGAAATGTAAAACTTAACCACTTGGTTCATGATGAGTTAGAGTAATCTTAATGATAACCACCAGTACATCGCACTCATTTCTGTGGGGAAGACCTCTCATAGACTTTATATCACACACAGGTTTGGAATTGTTG
>JBAMIB010000119.1:336432-349997 GCA_037177415.1 Kaempferia rotunda | reverse complement strand
GAAGTCCTACTGTCCGAGCTTCACGCAGCTATTCGAGTTGGAGTTGCCTGTGTAATCATTTATTCTGACTCGCAACTAATGGCACAGTAGCTGGAAGGCGCATTCAAAGCCAAGAGTCAGTGGTTGGAAAGATATACGGCTGCATTCAATCAATTAAAGTGCAACTTTCAAGAAGTTAGTCTCCAAAAGATATCTCGAACAGAAAATATGAGAGCTAATGAGCTAGCGAAGATGGTGAGTGATCTAGCTTCAAAGATGCTAGATAGTCTGAGCACTCAAACCTTACATGTGGCTCAAATAAATAGTAGTCCTGAGCAGGAAGAAGATTGACAAAATTCATTGATCTCCTTCCTCTGGTGTGGGACATTGCCTACGAACCCAGCTAAAGCTTGGATAATGAAAAGGAGAGCTGCTCGATTTACCTTGATCGGGGAGAACTTGTATCGTCAGGCATTTCTCCATCCTTTACTCAAATACCTTGGGCTTGAGGACTAATAATGAGCATTTTGATGGATTATTTTAGCTCTTGTACTTAATATTTTTATCCTCTCATATGCTTTATCCTTCTTTATATTATGTTCTATGAGTAGGATCTATTTTTGGACTTAATTGTAAATTTTCTACAATTATGAAGTTAAATCTCATATTTTGAATGTGATTTTGTAGGAAATTCAAAGATCCATGAGTTAGGATTGAGTTGGATTGAATTTGACTTGATTTGAAGGTCAAACAGAGGAGATCAAGATGAATTAGTATAGACAATTGATCCAGATCTAGAGAGATCTTGTTCCTTCACTCATATTTAGTCATCCAACCATTTATTCATATATGAAGCAATCTGACCGTTGATTAAGATCAAATATTCAAGAAAGCTCCAATTTAATTTGGATTCATTAAAAGAAGAACCCAATTTGAAGCCCAAGAGGAGAGCCCAATCCATTAACCTCTTCTTTAAGCCTCAAGTGATTTAAGTGACTCATCTCAAGATTCAAGGGTCAGATTTTCATCACTTAAATCAAATGGTTAGATCTTCATCCCTAACAAGCATGAACAGCTCAGATGCAGATCATCTTCATCACTTTAATTCAATGGCCAAGATCAACCCTTCATCAAATCAGATGGATGGGATCAAATCCCTTTTCTCCTCTCTTCCTTTACTCTTCACGTGGACAAAATAGAAATGGGGGCGCGATTTCTTCTCCTCCCGACACTGGTTGCGATTCTTATTCTCTCCCTCACTGCCGGTCGACGAAACTTCTTCCCAGCTGTCGGCCGGTCACTCCTTCCCTCTCCCAATCTTCTCCAATAGGTGAGCGGCAGCGGCGATTATTCCAGTGGTTGTGAGTGGCAACGACGACACATTTGCTCCTGCTCAACTCGCCAGAGCGGTTCTCTGACGTTTCCCTTCTCTTCCTTTGCTTCCTAGAGCCCGTCTGACGTGATTGCGAAGGTTTGGGCTCACAGGATATCAAGAGGCAGTGGTAACATTGAGCTTCGATCATCTCCACCTCATCGACATGTTCGTCGGTGTGTTTCCCCCTCTGATGACGCTCCAGGGATTCCGTCTGACGTGGTTGCGAAGGCGGACAACGAGGGACAGCAGCAGTAGCAGTTTCATCTCCACATCTTCCGGCCAACTTCCATCGGAGGGGTTCTTTGGTGGATGATTCATCCATTGTCGTTGTTGGCGCAAGCATTGTCAACATCTTCGCTACTGTCCACTGGCTCTGGGGGTTCTAGATCTGGGTCTTTCGTGTGACGGCGGAGGGTAGTCAGATTGGAGTTGATCGTGGAAAAGAAAGTTTGGTTAATTTAGTTTGCTTTCTTGTTTAACTTAGGTGTTATTTTCTTATCCATGTTTGATTGTTTAGCTTCATAATTTGTTAATTTCATTTATGCATGATTGTTTATTTGGTCTCATAGTGTGACAATATAGTGCAACTTTATCAATTGTGTATAATTATGTTTTGTTCAATTATTGTTAAGTTGTTTAGTTAATTATTTTTGTTTGATTGTGGCTTTCCTTATGCATGTTTGTGTTAATTGTGTTTCGTTCATGTTATACCTATTAATGATAATTCTTGTGTCGTAGGGTGACAATGCACTGCAAGTTGATCTTCGATAGTTAGATATGATTTTAATTTCATTTCTCCCATGTTATTTTTATTGATGATGTTATGTGTGGCGTAGAATGACATTGCGCTATGAGTTCATCTTTGCTGTTTGTGGCGTAGAGTGACACTGCGCTATGAATTCATCATTGCTGGTTAGTTAGAATTCCATTTATTGCATTATGTTTATAGAAGAAAACTTCAAAACAACCTTATTCGATTTCATCTGGAAATAAACGTCCTATCATTGGTTCCACGTGAGAAACGACCTGGTGTAGGTTAAGTGATTTCAATTAATTATAAATTATTAATTTGATTTACGCAAGTATAAATTATTAATTTGATTTACGCAAGTGACAGTTGCGACCATATCACTGGACACGGGATGAAGACTATGTAAACTGGATCGATCAGCAAATATTGGACGCTGAACAATGTTCAGGAGGGCAAGAGATGGTGGTCACAACCACGACCGCCATCGTCACAGCTTTCTTTATCAAAACCATTGTGTAGAGCTTTGTCAGATCCTCGGGAATCAACCCCTTCAGCCTGCTCACTTTTCACTTCTTATGATCCTCATGGCGAACCATCTCAGTCGTTCTCAAATCTTACAAGGCATTTAAGCATTCCCTCTGCTAATACTGGAGTATACTCCTCTGGCCAGACTCTCCCCCAACGCTGATCCTCAGCAACTCTTGGGAAGATTGGTTTGTGGATTGCACTATGGTCCTGACATCGCCCGCGGAGTAGCTCATAATCCTACTTCGAGTAGTTGGGCAAGGGACTATTTGCTGAATCATACTGGTGGTCTATTTTCGGGTGGCGATATGTCTCCTAACATGCTTCGGCATCAATTGTCTCCGCGGAGCAAATTTGGTAGCTTCACAGATATTATTGCAGCATCAACAACGTAGATTGTCACAACTCTAGCCATATCATCTCTGTTTCTCTCACTCGCAAGGCTAATTTGCGAATAGTCTGCATGGTTGTTTTCCGGCACTTGAGATTCATATTCGGTGGGCAGTCATCCGACTCCAGTTCATCAGAAACAATAGAAAATCTAGCAAAGAATGTTTCCTTATGTGTGCACGATATGTACTTAAGTGCACTCAGTGTTTGCCTTGCTGCCGCAGTCTTATCAACTGAACAACCACCTCTTCGCCCGATTGGAATTGCATCTGGTGATGGAGTTACCATCGTCGTGAAATCTGTTCTTTGACCGGGCAACTCATCTTCTGTCGGACCGTCATGCTGCAGGCTCTTACAACATATCTAAGTGGACTTTTTGGTGGGAATCATTAGATGCTTTCTTCAGGCTTCTGACCGAGTACTGCTTGCATAAATATGAAAATGTTACTTGACGAGGCATCGAAAGATGCTATTCCTGTCTCTGAGGCAACTATTGCGATAACGAGGGAGATGCCGATGGATCTGTTACGGTCGACCACCAGCAGAAGGTTTTGATCAACTTTGCTGAGAAATTGATGCCTGTTACAGCTTTTAGTAACATAACAACAACCTCAACCCAGAAAGTTGCAGCACAAATGGATGTTCAATGAACTGAACGATGTACAAATCTAAGTGTGAATTTCTAGAAATTGAAACAAAAAAAAAATTAGACTAGTTTGCTAACATAAACTTAAAATTATGGCACAAACTTAACTGGGTTCAATACAAGCATTGCCATATTAATCGACCCACAGAGAACTTTCAATCGATAATTCAATGAACATTATGATATCAGAGTATTTGTTGTGTTTCTTCTGATTTGTTCAACAAAACTTGAATTTGAGAGAAGGGTCATATCTGATAAAAAAAACTAAATCACCATCAACCTACAGATGTTTGGGTGAAAGAAACATTATTTAACATACTTTTACGATTATATATCTTCGTTCAACCAAGAACAAGGCAGTGCCAATCCTTTCGAAGAACCTATTGCAGCAGTATAGGTACTGCAAAATGAATCGAAAGTGGAATTCCAGTCTTGAACAAACCCTTTAAGTTGAAGATTAGAAGTGATATCTAGTGCAACCTGTGTTGCTAAGTACTGGGGAGCAGAATGAATCCATAAGTTGATCCCATGAACACCGAAGATAGTGTTGCTGCTGACCTAATCGGAACTCATGAAAGACCTTCCGGGCCAACCACTGTCGCTTTCATCCTTCTTTGAGCCTCCGCCAAAGCTGCCAAAGCTGCTATCATCCTTCTTTGAGCCTCCGCCAAAGCTGCCAAAGCTGCCAGATCGACCAGATCCAGAACTGCCAAAGCGCCCTGAACCAGAGCTGTTGCTGCCGAAACTGCCAAAACTTGAACCATCAGAGTCGTTGAAATTGCTAGAGCGCCTTGAGCCAGCGTCGCCGGAACCTCCAGATCGACCGAAAGTGGAGCCACCAAAGCCCCCACCAAAACTGCCAGAGCGTCCCAAACCAGAGTCGCCAAAACCTCCAGATCGACCAAAACTGGAACCGCCAAAGGAACCAAAACGGCCTGATCCTGAATCATCAAAACTGTCTGCACGCCCACCAGAACCACGAGAACGACCATAAGAACCACCACTGCTTCCACCTCGACCGAAGCCTGAACCACCATTCCGACCACCTCCATAAGAATCAAAACGTCCGCCGCCCATGCTTCTAAAGTCTTCTCCCCCACCCTCAACTGTAATTCTTGGAAGCTGAACATTTTTTTTAAAAAAGGAACAAACATGGATGAAGTCACGATAACTAAACAAAACAAATTTAAGGACATAAAGACATTTAGGACCTTAACTCCAAACAAATATATATATATATAGGCAGAGGTATTCATAAGTAGCTATCAAGATACTAACTAGATGCAATAAGCATTGAAAATAGATTGTGCTACAAGCTAAGACAGAGGGGAAGGTAAAGAAGAGAAATAATTCACAACTATACTGAATCGAGTCCCTAAAAATCCAAGAAGAAAGCCCCAAGGAAAAGAAAATAAAGAAAATAGGCAACATTAAATTAATCTACAACGGGTCTAAGACTAACACAAAAATATACTTCTTTTCAAAAATTTTCCTCTCTAAGTTTTAACCTTAACAAAATTAATCATGATTCTTAATATTTGTACATAAACCAAAAAAAAAAAATCTTATATTGGCATAGGAAACCTCAAATGAGTTTAAGATCAGAGTACTAGTAACATACCTCAACAAACCTGCACCCAATCTCTTGTTCAACACCTCTAACTAGACGATTTTGCTCATTTGTGTGTATGAGAATTGCACTGCCTTTTTTGCCTGCTCGCCCAGTTCTACCAGATCTATGAACAAATAACTCAGTTGTGTTTGGCATCTCATAGTGTATCACCTGACAATAAAAAAAAACAACTAATCAAGAAAAATTCTAATATGCTTCTCCATAATCAAATACACTACAAAAGATTTTAAAAAACAACTAAAAGACTAAGGGAAGAGAAAGAAGAGCTATCATCACCAAGCCATGTAAAGAATCCACCAACTGAACTCTATCTGACACCATATCACTACTTATATTCAAACAAATCACTTTTATTACTACTAACATTTTCCTTAGTTTCCTTCTCAGTCTCATTGTTTGGCCCGAAGATATGAAGGATAGTGACAAAATATGGATCTTATAAAGTAAGGTGTTTGGTTAAATGACTGGAATGACTATGGGTATATATGAGTTTGATAGTAAGGAGGAATGAGAATAAGAATGAAAATGAAAATGAAACCCAACTAGTTATATGCGTTTAGCTGATTACCATAAATCTGGAAATCATTCCCAAACCCACAATCCAAACACTATCTAATTTTGTGAGACTTTCCTTCCTCTTCCTGGCATCCTCCATCCTAGTAATGAGACCCTAATCGATTCACTTTGTCTAACTATAAAATTCATCAGCAGTTTTGAACATTTCCATGGCAATTCAATTTATTTTCACATTTTATCATCAGCGCTATGCCTATTTACTTCTGAATTATAGTATAGTAGCAGCATGTTTTATTTTAAACTTTCACAACAATTACACACATCATCTTATATTCTTATCTCTATTGCATTAGCTTTTTTGTCTTTACTGATTGCTTAACACTTTAATCTATAAATAATATGGGTAGCATAGTCTTATGAAAAATTTATTTTAGGTCAAAAAGGGTCATAGAAGATATGCAACAGTTTGACTAAGCATACAACAAATAATTCAAGTATTATTAGGTCGCCATTATAATTTGTACATCTACAACATAGAGCAACTGTGGAAAAGGTCCTAGCCATTACAAAATTATGTGGAGTACAGGAGGAAGGAAGAAAGAGAAACTGTGGCCTCACTCTCAGAGGTAGTCATCACAATCAGATGAATTCCACTAGTAACAGTGGGAAAGACCACTAGGCACAAATTATTTAAGATACTAAATCAATTTAGCAGTACAATGATATGAGCAATTATAAAATCAAAGATCAATGATCAGCAATATTGTAGTAGATAAATCGCACAAACATCTGGAATATCATAAACAAAAATAACACAATATGAAGAGATATCAAACTTATTAGCCTATGTATGAGATTCCTGAAGATGTTCCCTCAAAGATTATTCTTTTCTCCTCAAAGATCCCCCACAATAGTTGTTTACAAATTTAAGCACATTTTTAAATAAATAAAAATCCTATGCAAATCCTTTCCATATTTTTCCATTATCAAACAAATAGCTATTGTAGTTGATCTTCATATGATAAAATTAAATTGATTTTCAGAAATTAATTCAAATCACTCATTTTACTCTTTCCTAGGATTTCATAAATAGATACTAAAAATTTATTCTTCAGATGTCTTCTTAATTCACAAAATTTTAGCAAATAATTCAATTATCTAAATTATTCCTAGACACTTTACTCTAAACTGCAATAGGTATATCATCTAGCCCCCACAATTTTACGTGCCTTTATTTTATTTACAACTTATTTAACCTCACTTAATTACACTATTATCCTTAGTTGCATTAAAATCAACGAGAACCTTTTTATGCATCTAACATTGCCTAAGTCTCTACATTTCCTTTCTGTAGCTTTTGCAATCCAATTAATATCCATCTCTTAACTCTTAATTCCTAAATTATCTCAGAGCTTTTACTATGCTTTAAACTTTTGCAATTTTAATAATTTTTTATCACCTTGAATTTAGCTATTCCATACTTATTTAAATCATCATTATTTCTGAAAAATTACCTATCTTAAACTTTACTTCTTTAACTTAAATAGCTTACGAAGCCACCAACTCTTCTTATATGCTTTAGCTCTACCTCTAGACTATCCAAGAACAGGTCTAGCGGTCTTATTGTGAAGACAGATTTTCCATACTAGGAGAACATGTCCCAAAAACTAACATATGCAAAAATTTCAAGAAGATCAAACATTAGGGAATGGGCATGCTATGTTAATAAGAGCATCAGTAACATGCGAACAGGAAAAAGTGCAGACCAAATCAACATTTGGTATATCCAAACCACGAGCAGCAACATCAGTAGCAATCAGAATATTAAAGCGACCATCACGAAATCCAGCTAGTGTCCTTTCTCTCTGATTTTGTGCAATATCACCGTGGAGTGCCTCACAAGGGAGGCTGCGACCCATAGCATAAGATAACCTATCTGCATCACGTTTTGTTTGAGTGAATACTATGCATTTACCTCCTTTTGCATGTTCCTACAAGGAAATCAAGATGTTATTTACAATTGAACCAAAATAATTCAAATACTAATTAAAATTTAAAGGTAGTAATATTGATAAATTGATTTATAGCTTACTTTAATTAGTGGGCCAAGAATTGATGATTTTGAATAATTATCCGTAACAATAGAATAGAGTGTTATTCCTTCTGCTAACTTCTGGTCAGAATCACCAACCTACAGATAAAATATATACCAAATTAAACATTTTATGTCAATACAACTAAAAGCAATATAAATGAATCATCCTTGTAAAATCCAGCAGACTTTTTGCTATATTAGACATAAAAAATGCTGCAGACAAATTGAGTTATTCTTGAATTTGATGATAAAATTAAACAAAAAAGTTGATATCTACAGAACTAGAAAAGATGCGTGAGAGGTAATCATTAAATATGAAAGGGCATATCCCAACTACCAGCCTCTCTCTAAAGCATCCTATAGTAAACTTAGCTTGTACTATCATAAATTTCTATAATAGTCTATTTCTATGAAATATTTAGATTGCTTTGGAGTCATCTAGGATGCATTTTCATTCAAATTTCACTTCTTTAAGAGACCTAACTTCGTGCAGACCCTTCAAACAAAAATAGAATAAAGACCATAAACATGCAAAAGAAGATGAACCTTGATGCACCTACAAAGGTAATCATACTAGTCAAAATAGAGACAAATGTTGATATTGCCTCAAAGAAAATCAACTAACAACCAAAAAGAATACATCTTAATTTGTAGTTGAACTGTTAAACTCACGAGGTCAATGTTAACAGGATTGTTTAGAAACTTTTGTGTTAGTTTCCGAATCCAAGGGGGCATAGTTGCAGAGAACATCAAAGTTTGATGCTTTGATGGCATCCTTTCCAAAATTTTCTCAACATCTTCAGCAAATCCAACATTAAGCATTTGGTCAGCTTCATCAAGTACAACAAACTGAATCTCTGATAAATTCAAGGCGCCTCTATTCAGCAAATCAATAACTCGTCCAGGAGTGCCCACTACAGCATCAACACCATAATTAAGTGCTCTCATCTGTTGGTTAATTGGAGAGCCTCCATAGACACACAGTGTGTCCAAAGAGGAAGATTCTCGAAACTCTTTCTCAACTTGTCGAGCAAGCTCTCTGGTTGGTGCAAGCACTATGGCCAAAGGGTTTCTTCCACGACTACAAAAATAGAACACAGCATAGAATCAGACATGGCAGCTGTAGTAATGTTTGTAAAATCAGATGACATATGCAATGGAATATCTGCATGTATAGAACCATCAATAAACTGAGAATCTACCATCTTGGATTATGAACCTACCCATGCTTTGCCTGAAATTGTATAATTTTATCCATGATTGGAATTCCAAAAGCAAGAGTTTTCCCTGTGCCTGTCTTTGCACGGCCGATCATATCTCTCCCTTGCATTGCAGGTTCAAGAACAGCTCTCTAATAAAATATCCAAAGAAAATATTAAATAGATGTAACTTTGGGAACACTGCTCAATTTTAATAGCAAACAAATAAACATGAAAAGTAAGAAAACAAGTAAAAATCTTCAAATAGCAGGAGCAGTATAACTAATAAAATTTTGCATCTTTGTGCGTGAGCTCAACAAGACATTGGCTGATAGAGCATATTCATACATGTATCATGATTTATCAGGCCAAATGAAACTCAAGAACCATGTGTCACATAATGTTATTATGATCACAGTTAAAAAGCTGCTTGTACAAGGAATAAAGATTTTTAGAATCCTTTATATCATTTTGCATCAGGTGTACAAGCCATTTGATGAAAAAGTAACAATGTATGTAATTATTAAGGCACAATGTTAGATATACAATAATCTTTAATGAATATGTAATTGTAACCTCAATTTTACACAATAGTGTAGAGTGCAACCAACATAGATAAATATCATAATTTAGAAAATTGCTTGACAAGTCGAGGTTCAAGTAATTCCACCAACATATGATTCATCATTTTATGCATAAGTACACAAATTACAATATTTTCTTATTATAAATTCCATCTCACACAATTCAAATATATATACATATTCTATAATATAAAAGCATATTTTCCCAAGGAATATGCTTCTCATTTCAAATTGGCAAAGTAATTTTTATCTAGATAAATGTAATAGAATCAGAGAGATGTGAATTTAGAAATCACATAATCCTTGAATTTCCCATTTGAATAAATAGTTATAATGAATCTTCCTATGCAACATGCTACGACTTATCCAACTTTATTTTACTCATTAGAATAGACTTATAATAATCCTTGGTTTACTAATTAAACTAGTAAAATACTGTATATTAGTATTAAAACTAGTGTTCACATATCACACAAAATAACACTAGACATTTTCTAATATATTTACTTTGCGCAAAGTAAACTGTATCATACACTATTCCACAAAATATGAGTAACAAGGGGTCTTTCAAAATAAAAATACATTAACCACCAACAAAAAGGTTCTATTCGACAAAATATCATTGTGTGAGATGAATGGTAACAAAACCACATATTAATTGAATAAGCATCCCATGACATCAATAAAGAACTATGACAAAAATAGTGCATTGATATGATAGTTAAGACGCAAAAACAAAACAATGGCTTGATTGACAGAGAAAACTAAGTCAAACAAAGGTCGTTTCAGAAAACTAATTTTGCAAATTCAAAAGCTCTCAATGGCCACTTTACAGATCATAGTTCAAAAGCCAATCTATATTTTTGCTAAATTAGGTTTTTCTACTCTAGTAAGTGTAATTAAACAAATGATTCTAGCCAACCACATTCTACAAGCAACAAAAAAAAGTTACTAGAACGAATCATTAGAAACCACTGATATTTAAAAAAGGAAAGCGTGATACCTGTATAGGGAATAGTGCCGTGATCCCTTTTTTTGCAAGTTGAGACACGATGTCCTGCGCAATACCCAGCTTGCTGATCTCCAGCCCCTCCTCCCCACTCTTTGAAGCTCCCTTCTCTTTCTTTTCTTCATAATAGTCATCAAAGGCGTACTCAGCACAGGCGATGTCAGTGGCCCTGAAGCCTAGAGGGCGTAACGAATGGAACTCCCTGCGGCCGACATCACAAAAACCAAACTTTTGAGATCTGCGGCACCCAAATAAGGGGATTCCGTTGCCGATCTCAGATTCCCAGGGAGACCCCGCAGGTTTCGGTGCCTGGAGCCGGGGCGCCGCCGGGGAGACAAGAGAAGCAAGAGCTCGACGCGACGCTAAGATGGCAGTGGAGCCGGACCTACGTAACAAGAAGCTCATCGCCTTTGATTCGAAACCCTCTCGAAACACGGGAAGATAACGATGGGAGGCAAGACCGTAGCACAGCGCGACTAGGGTTTTTGGTGGGCGAGGACTCAAGGAAGACTCGCAAAACCCTCTCCGTGAGAGCGAATATGAAGAAGCAGAGATATTTATAGGGAAACGATTTTATATCAAGTATAAATGCCCATACACCAAACAGAATAATAGTGCGTTTCCATTGGCTGTAAGACATTAGGGTTTAGGCAAAATATTCTGGACCAATGAAATCGAAAGTCCGTGTCGCAGCGGATCGATTTTACGTTGGCAACCAGATCCGAAATGGTGAAAAATTAGACCGGAATCCAACTCAGTGAGATCGGACTTTGATTAGGCGGCCCAAAACAAGCTACGGGCCGTGCTGAAGAGGATCCATCTGAGAAACTGGATACTTACTTAAAATAGCAAGATTTGGCTGTAAAAGTGCATTTTTGGAATGATAAAAAAAAATATTTTTTTATATTTATATTAAAAAACGATCTTTTGTTTTTTTAATATTATAATAACATAAAAACATATAAATCCACTTAGATCGACTTTCTTAATATGGAATAAATCTAATTGGATTTCGTTTTATAATTTTTGGAGTTAGGCTCACCTCTCAGTCACGGCCCGACCCGGCCGGTTATAATCATCAAAGGGTCCATTAAATCGACGGCCAAGATGTGCCTGATACCTACTATATAAATTGTTCGTCCGCGGTCCTGGTCCCTTGTCCTAGCGCATTCCTCAAACCCTCCAAAGTGGTCCGCGCGCCGCCATTCTCCATTCCTCACTTGACCTCGTCGGCGGTCGATCCCTCGGTTTTTATCACAGCAAACGCAATGGCGTAAGTGATCTTGTTCCCAATTTCCGTAGCCTCCTGTTATTTTACCGCCGATGAGTAGAAGTTTTTATGGTAATTTTCTCATATTTTGTTGGGTACGATTTCTCTGCGATTTTGGTGTACGAAAAAGAAGTCGGGTTTCAGGATTTACATAAGATGATTTATACTTAGTCTTCTAGGTCGCTTAATCTCACTCTTTTTTGCCAAAGTTCTTTTCTTGTCTTGATTCCTTGACTATGAGCGTGGGTTTTGAGTTTATACGTTGTGGATTTATGGAATTAAATGCATAGATATACGAAGCTAAGTGGGAGAATAGTGTTGAGAGGAATGTTCTTGAGCTAATTGAGAAAACTACCTAGCTAGTCACGTTGATCATTTCCTTATGGATAATGTATGGAATTGAGTGTTAATTGTTTATCTTGGGAATGACAACCTTGATATCCATGACTCTGTTATAGAGGAGTGGAAATTTTAAAACATAGGTTGCTTTTTCTTGTTTTATGGTTGATGAACTATAATGTATCATATTTGTAACTATGCAGAGGTGGTTGCAGGATTTTGAGTATTGTGAGACAAAGTAATATTACATTTTTTGAAGGGGGAAACGTTGAAGAGTTATTAGTTTTTTTAAAAAAATATTCATAAAATTTTATTGGGCACACACACCCTTACATGAAAGAATGAATTCCAATTTATTCCTCTCTGCCAACTTTCTAGCTGAATGCATTCATATATGATGGTTTAGAAGAATTTAACAAATTTGCAAACACTGATTTTGGACATTGAATTATACATTTAAAGTCAATTTGAATTATGACCATCATGTGATGTTAAAAAATCAACATTTTGAAAAAAAATTGAAGTTGAGTAGTGAAGTATCCTTCAATTTAGAATATAGATAATTTGATACTCTGAAGATCCTGAGAGTTTGTTACTTTCTTCCAAGTTAAATCCTCTTGGTTTGTTGTTGTTAGGTTCATTTGTCTGGCACTCCAACCATAGTAGGAGAAATTTTGTTTCCTTGGTGAAAAAATTGGAGAGACCATAAAAATGTGAAGATTAAACTCTATCATATCCTTTCGTAATCCAATTCAACAAAACTCCATCATATCCCTTCTTCAGCCTGCAAATGTCGAGATGTTGTATACTTCACTTAGTGAGCTGCAAAATGTGATATGAGTGCAATTGTTGGAGTGTGGTGTTGTTTGTCAACGGTAGGCCTCGAAGAGAAGCATTGCTAGTTAAGGCAATGGTTGGCGGGTCTCCTTACATTGGTTGAGAGGCTTGTTATTTGTCAAGCAACCTCATGGAGATGAGAACCTGTGGAAGGCTTCATGACACAATAGGCCTCACGGTGAGGTCTTCATAGATAGATGGCCACCAATTCCTGGGCTTACTGAAGTAGGATGTAGGATTAAGTCCACATGGGTGGACCTAATCCAATTGAGCTCACATGGGTGAACTCAATCTCTAGTAGGTGGGCTTACACTTGATTAACACACACACACCTAATTGCCTTAAAGAACTTAAACCCAATTAAGTGATCTAATGCTTCTTGCATATAAAGAGGGTTTAAGCCTAATGGATGTGGAT
>JBAMIB010000119.1:304541-321785 GCA_037177415.1 Kaempferia rotunda | reverse complement strand
CCAAGGTTTAAATTCTCATACATTGGCATTAAGTATTCAACTACAAAAGCTAATCTGATAAATTTGCTAAACAGGAGTTCTCAAGTGTTGATGGATATCCTAATGTTATTCCTAACCCTTCTTATCCTTCTTTACCAGCTGAGGGTAAAGCATCAATTTTGTGGTATTACTTGCTTTTCTTGTACTTCAAACTATCTTCGTTTAGTTTCACTGTTCCTATTTATGGATAAATTAAAGAGAAGTTCCTTCTTTAATGCAGTGAAAATGTGACTATGTTAAATAAACCTGAAGGTGCTGATAAATCGTGCATAGAGAAAAATTACCAAGGTTTCAGGAAGATTGATAAATGTAGCCAAAATATGCTGCGCAATGTTGTGGAGCTCCATATGGGAGATGAGAATCTTGATATTCCTGCCAAAATTGATATGGTATATCTTCTGCAAATTTGCTATCTCTCTAATTTATGCTCCTAAGCTTTGTTTGGTACCATTTCTCAGCATGTTCATGTGATATGTTTCCTAGGAAAAAGCCTTAAAGGAGTTGGGTGCTTGTAATATTCCTACGAATTCAACTTCGGTGCCAGTTGGTTCTGGAAAAATGGACAATCAATCTTCAAATTCAAGTGCTTTTTGTTCTGAATTTTCGATGCCAGGTCCTAGAATTGCTTCTGAGTTTGAGATTCCAAGTCCTAGAATCCCTTTTGATTTTACCTTGAAAACCAGCTTGCGGTTGGTTTTATCATCCTCTGTTAAATGGTGAGTGTTGTAGTCAGACTCCATAGATATAATCTTTGATGTACCAAGTTTAAACATGCTGAGTCTATAGTCATTTATTGATTTTTGTATCTAATTATCAATTGGTGACACTCTATACCTAAATTTAATGAGGTGCAAATTGTTTGTTAAATATGCTTTGGTCTATAGACAATGGAGACCATAGTTTAGTGACAATAAGTAAATATTTGATTGAGAAAATGGATTGTATCTGCTAAAAGTAAATGGATAGCGATCTTTTGTGAGGACTGCTACTGGGATACAGTTCCTTTTCCCTCAATTTTCTAAGAATGATTCCACTAGTTTTTATAATTATGATTCTAGTTTATAAGCACATGACATGATTTTGATGTCCTAATTTGTTCATCTCTTGAGCATCTCTTTTATAAAAAACTGATTTTATTTTATTTTTTATATACTGAGAAGTTCAACCTTTATACTTGTTCAAATTAGTGTCTAGCATATTCTCATTGCTAAGTTTTGACATATATGGATTTTTTTTAAAAAAAAATAATTTTGCTGGTTTTATTAACAAGGATGGTGTAAATTTAGTTTGTTGAACTTCTTTGCTTATCCCTTGTTAAACTAACAATTGAAGTAGTGTGGCATCAAAGAAGGTATTACTGTCTTGTGGTGAGGTCATCTACACCTGTCATAGAATCTACTTGTATATATTAACTACTGAATATATGATGTAGAACATGCACAACACCTTGTTCCTTGTTTTTTTTTTATGATACAAGTGCATTGCCAATTAATAGCCTATCTATGCCCTTTAAGGTGATTTCCAGATAGCTTCTTGGTACGGTAATCCATCTGGCATGAACTATGTTGTGCTCACAGTTTATCATTTGTTTCTCTTGGTGAATGTGGATATCTGTGGTTAGAGACATGTATCATTAATGCTAATGCTATGGGTTTGCTTCATTCCAATGATCAAGAAAATGGTTTGTGTCTGCTGGAAACAAATGGATTGTGATCCTTTGTGTGGACATTTATTTGTACTTCTCATCTATCCTCTCCATACCTGTGTTGTCCTGCACCTTGACACTGATACTTTAAGCGTACACTTAATATTTCTGTTGATCACATATAAAAGATTCTAGAAATAACTATGTTAGGCACTACCTACATTGGTTATTCGTATCCAAGTACGAGTAACATAGTTTCCAATTTTGATTCTAGTTTATAAGCACTTGATACATTTAGATTTTCTAATTTAGTCAGGCCAGGTCAACCTATTCCAACTTGGCTTGAGCACTCATGTTGGTTGAGTGACTTGTTTCTGGTAGTTCTGAGCATAGAAAAAATTGAACTGGCATTGGGACTTGTTGATGTTTACGAACCAGCTTGTCTGCATTGGACTTTGTAACTATTGAATACTTCTGATTTTCATAATTGTTTTCAGTATACTCAGATGCCGAATTTGTATTCTCTCTCCATGTTTTATCGCTTTTGATGAAAAAAGGTTAATTTCGCATGTAGGTGTCACAGGTCATTTGCAACTCCTTCAATTGATGCAAGCTGTAATCCATACAGCTTGTGGTCAACGAGTGTAGATGGTGCTACTCCCCAGGTGAAATTCTATAAATCACTGCATTCATGGTTATATCCTCAGTCTTCTCTACCTGCTTCAGTTGTGTCAGTTTTGGCCTCATCTGCTGGAAAGGATGGTCAGTTAATAAACTATTTTTATTTTTTGATATATTATTCTTTTATATAGGTTGGCCACTGATTCTTGTGGTATTTTGTCATTTATATTCATAATTTTTTAGACGCACACTTTTGGGTGAAAAGGCAGCAGGATTGGGAAGATTCATTTCGAAGCCTATACTACATGCTAAGAAAGAACATTTGTAACATGTTCTATGGTATTTCACTAAACTTTAATCATCTTGAACAACTATTTCACTAAATAGTTGGTTAGACCACATGCTTCTCTCTTTGCTGTTACTACATTATTATGATCTGAAGAATTGTTTTTTTATGTGATGGCTATTCTTGGATAAACAGGCATTGCTAGTTCTGTGACAGACTATAAAATAATTTATACAAATTACAGCTTAATATTCATTGGCGCAAGAAGTTACATGCATTAAGAAGTCTTCAGTTAACAATGTTATCTGAATTTATAAAGATTTGATTATATCGTCACAAAATACTATGTTTTCTAGCACGGCATTATTTGTTTTTATGAATATTTGATTATGCCATCACAAAATACTATGATTTCTTACACGTCAATTTTTATTTACTGTGTGATATTGATGCTGACCTCTCCTTTATTTTATTCAGAATGCATTCTTGTATTTTGCATTTGATTCTTGTGAAAATTGCAGTTTATACTGTGCAGTTTGTGGTTTTGTTCATTGGGGGCAACTTACTTGGGAAAAAGAAGCGCTCATGTAATGCTTACATATCACAATCTACCCATGGTCTACGATCCTTGCTAAGAAAAAATGTATGCTCAGTTATTTCATTAGGTAGCTTGAATTGCATTTGTTATTCTTAGCCTTTAGTCTAATCATTTAAATTGCATATTATATGCCTCTGCATTTGCTTGGAACGAGGCAAATGTTTTATTGAGTATCAACTGTTTAGAACTTACATTTTCATTATCAGCCAGTGATTAATTTATTCACAGTAGGTAACAATTGATTAATACAATTTAGTTGTGCTCGTTTCATAGGTATGGTTGAGGGTATTGAGGCAATATTGAAATAAAGAACTCACTCAAAGAAAAAACTGATGAGAATATTATTAAAAATTAAAGAATACCTTGCATAAGGATGTGGGAGTTTTCTTATAGAATGTGAAAAAGATCTATTCTCTTAGAAACAAGGTCTAGTTTTATCCGGTTTATTGTAATAGTAAGACCCAATAATGGGTTCTTTATAACAAAGGTATATATATATATAATTTACTAGTTAATAGTTACTTCCTAGAGACCAACTAGAGTGATGGTTGCCAAGTTAATGAAGCAAGTAAATTGGGTCTGTTGAATATACACTTTTGACTTTTGGAATTGAATATACGCTTGCGAAAAGCTAATAAGTTGGTCGACAATATGGGAGAAAATGATAATATGTTGCAACTTCAAAATAGGAAGCACACTCAGCAATAACTAAATGATGCAATCTGAAATCATAAAATCACACAAAAGTATCAAATTAATTATTATTTTTAAATAACATCCTAATTTTTTTTTATGCTCATAGATGAACCTTTTCAGATAATATGGAGAAAAGTATTTAGTTGCGTTCATTTTGAAGTTTCATTTTCTGTTGAGAAGGGTTGTAAATAGCTAATATTCTGTCTGATAAACTTGGTACTTTATAATTTTTAGAAAATAAGTTTTACTATGCCATTTGGTGAAGTTGAAGTGGATAGATCAACTGAGGATGACTTGGTTGAACTTATGGAAATTGAGAAGAAAAGATTGGGCCAGGTATAAATAACTGTCTTTTCAAGCTCTGCTATGCTTTATAACTTAACTCAAGCATGATAACTTGTGATCGTTATGCAGATTTTCCATCCAAAATCTACAACGGGGGAAGTGGATAACAATACTTCTCGATCCCTCCTTTCATTTAGTGGACATGAGGAGGTCCAATCTCTATATGATATACTCATAAACTATAGGTACTCAACTAAAAGCCTCTTCAATTTCTAGCAGTGAACGCAGCCTTGAAAGAAATCGTTGACCGCCAATTGTTTACTTGCTATGTGCTCTTTAGGGAAACCTTGAATTCCTTTACTGGTTCAGATGTTCCTGTCTTATATGCATCTGTCCCATTCCAGAATGCAACTTTACATGTTCCAGAGGTAAGTGTGCATGCAGACTTTTTGTGACCACTGTTCTTGTAATGCTGTTTCTACTAGTATGCTTACTGAAAAGACTTATGTTGATTTTTAGATGACATGTAAGGAGATACGGAAAGCTGATATGGTCGTTCCTTCATCTAGTGGCTCAGATACTAGCTATACTGAAACTATACCTGGTATATCCGTCGGTGATATTTGTTTCAGCATTGAACTAAAGGATGCAATTATTCCGCCATGGGTTGTGTATAGTGTTTGGTCTGTGATGAGCTCTGAGGGGATTACTTTCCAGTCTTTGTATGTTAAGAATTAATGAACTCCTTTGGTCAATTTAATCTTTAGTTTTTAACAATTCCTGCATTGGACATCAAAGCCACGCGTGTTTTTAAGGATACACTTATGTATTTATGTATTGTTTTGTTTTGCAGTCTGAAGACGGAACCTACTTCACTTGGCTTAAATGTTGCTCTCAAATCTATCTGCTCTCAAAAAGAAGTGCCTGATGGCAATGCCTTTGGGCTTCCTGCTGCGGTTATGAATCCTTCTCTGACGGGTGCAATTCTTGACCAGCTCAATTTTTCTGATGGTGTTTATACTGCTACCATCACTTCCATCATATAATGATTAAAGAAACCATGACCGGTATTGGAAAGGTGACTCTTCCTGCAATTGTTTATTTACTTAAATTTGCAAGCCTTTGCCACAGAGATGTTCAAGCAGCTTGTTCAACCGGAAGTCGGAATCAGGTCGTGGTGCCTGTGGTTTGTCTTGTCTAACCTGGAGTTGCATTTCATGCTGAATATTTTGTTCTGATTACTTGTATCTTATTTTGTAATTCACTAACATGCGAACTAAACTTGCTTATAGGTACAAGTCATTTCTGGTACAAATTTACTATTATTTATTCCTCTTGTTCTGTTGTGTTTATCTCTAAAGGCATTTATATTGTTCTATTTATTCTTCTTCCGAAGTTTGTCTCAGCATTAGGGACTAACCTAAGTTGGCTGTTAATTTGGTTTCACTTTAGTTAACCAATTCATTATGGAAGTACTTTATGAAAAAGAATCACATCAACAGGATTATAGATGACCATAAGAGATTGTCATCCAAGAATTAATACTAATTAACATTTTATTAGCTTCGGTTCATTCGATTTCAATTTTTTTATTTCAGTTACACGATCTCTTTCAACCAAGTTTTTCAATGATCCATGATCCAGTCGAGCAGAGTAACTACTGACTGAATCAGCTAACCGATCAATCCACTGAGAACACAAGATGCTATAGTAACATTAATGCTCACCAAGGAGTAGAGAACTAATTACATCCAACTTATAAACAACAAATAGTGTTAAATATGAAGCAAAACGAAATGGACTGCCTACTTGCTATAGATGGACATTTAAAATTAAGAAGTTGCACTCGGTATTCTCATCAAAGAGAAAAATTGTGTACATGTCCGAACATGATACATGGAGTGGAGTCTTCAACGCTTCTTTCTTGTACATGGTCATGGAACACTAAGGCAACCTGTTACATCAAATCGCCCTATTTTACGACCCAAGAAGGAAGGTCGAACATATAACGAAGGTGAGAAAGAGGGATAGACAAAAAAAAAGGTGAAAAGTCAAAAGAGACACCCAACTATACCCTATAACTGCCCCTCTAATCCAAAATCTTATGTACCAAATCATACTGAACCAACAATGTGGAAAACTAATATAGGGAGAAAAGTTATATCAAGAACATGGACAAACCGTTACAGGAGCTGAAGATAAAGCACCAATTCTGCCGTCAACGTCCTCTCAGTACCAGAACAATTCTGGTGACGAAATCCCACTTCATTTCACCTTCACCTTGCTGCATTTATTTCTAAAATTTACATGTCATTCTCCACTATCCATGCACTTGTGAGATGACAGCATGGGATGTTTTGGGAGGGGATCTAGTCACTTTTCAATTATAAATTTTCACTGGCTTCTCGAACGTGTGCCGGTTCTGCAGGGAAAACATAGTACTACTGATATTTTGCCAAATTGACGAAACGGAACCATAACAAGCTTAAGGGAAGTCAACCTGATTAGTCGTGTAAGCTTTTTTTGGAGCAGTGTCGGAATGTTCTAAACCAAGGTACTGTTCCCAGGCTCCATAAATATCTCTTCTCTGCACCAATTTAAACAATGCCATAGGGAGTAAAAACAGAGAAACAAACAACAAAATAAACATACCTGAAATCTATTGGATACAATGTCTAAATCCTGGAGGTATTCAGGACGTCCAAGTGATATAAAAGCAAACTTCCACTAATTGAACAAAAGAATTATATTAGATTCATTTATGAGTTGCAGATCAAGATGTCAAATCTAAGACATAAATGCAATTTGGACAAACTCATGCATGTGACCAAAATTGTATTGAAATTTGAAATTAATGCAAAAATATAGCTCGTAAATTGATCTTTAAGTACTAAGTCACAAAACTAACAAGAAAAAAAAAAGTAAAATACCTTTGAAAATTCATCATCGGGAACTTGCAGTTTCTTCTGAATGCGCATTTTGATATCGGTTAAAGTCTCACCTTCCTTAATAACAAGGAAGAAAGGCTCTCCAAAATTCTGAACTTGCTGCAAAGAAGCATTAAATGATTAATTTTGGGGATAAACAAAAGAAACTTGATTAAGATAAATTAACTAATTATACCCATAAAACATAATATAAAAAACAGAGCTGAAAACAAAGAAAAAATAATTAAGAAAATGGAATGTCCGTTATTGGCATGTAAGAGAATTCATACAGAGGAAAAAAAGTGGGGAAGTTTCATGGATAGAAACAACTTTTTCAAGAAATTAAATCAGTAAATCATGCGGTGTAGGGTGGTACTTGCACCCACAACATAATCCAAGCTGAGAAACCCAAATAGCCATTGTGCAAAAGGAAAAACGATATTGAAAAGGCACACTACAGATTTAAAATAAATAACACCCTCAATGGTTCTGGGGGCAATTTTGAGTGCCTTCTCTATGGATATATGGTTCAGGCTTTTCAACAGCAGAAAATTCAAGTATGCAATGAAGCATATGGAAATCTCTCTCTATTAAATTTGAAGAAAACAGAAGCATGAAAAGAAACTGCAGATTTGATGGATAAAGACAATTGCATTAGTTGAGAAGAAAGAATTGTACTCTTAAAATATAACTAATACCTCAGATATAAATGAGACGCAAACATAACTTCCAACAAAAAAAATAAAGTCTGGGATTAAACCTATAACACAATATAAGAAAATGAATCTAGTAACTTAGAACTCTCGTTCACATAAAAGTAGAACAGTACGTTATGCAGAAAAATAAAAATGAAGAAGAAACACAATGCATGATCAAGACATAACATTTGTTGTAATTGAGAGACTTGACAATCCTGCTAGACTTCAAAAAGATATATCTGATTTTCAAATCAGTATAAAATGTAAGATACCATAATTCTTATGCTTGCTAATGAAATCACTTGTCAAGGATTGCAGAGAAATTAGAATATATGCAGGAAACTTAATATCATGAGTGAGACTGAGTAAAGTTTGCCACATATATTACATCAAAAAGATAATAAGTTGTCAAACAGGAGAATGTAAAATCTTCACATCTACACAAAATAGAGAACAGCAAAAGTGAGACAAAAGACTAACCTATCTGTCAAAGTGCAACCATTAGACTAACAAAATGCAGCATGTCACTAGACATACAAATAAAATTATTTTGGCACTTAGCTCGGAAACCTTGTAGAGAAATGCTACGATAGAGGTATAAGGAAACATACACGAATTTTGTTGATGGAGAAAATAAACTACACCAAACTTTATTAGAAAAGATATGATTCTGTTCTACTTTATGAAGATATAGGAAAATGACAACTCAAATACGTTAAAGTTACCATTTGGTTCTGATTAGAATCTCTAGTAAAGTGATAGACATGAATCAAGCGATCATGAAGCCCAAGGCTTTTCTCTTCCTCTGGAATCTGCAAGGGCAATACTTATTAAGAAAATCATAAATCACAAATATATGTAACAAAAACCACCCAAATTTGTCTTTACAATGATAGACCTGCTAGGTTACTAGCACAGAAGACAGCATCATAATGAATATCAACAAAAAAAACCAAATTAATTAAAAGTAGCCTCCAATGAAAAATTGAAAATGGAAACTAACCTCCTCTGCACGTAAAGTCCAGTACTGATCATTAATGTTTTCAATTTTCTCACCTGGTGGAAATATCTGCATGGACAAAAAGTAAAGATGGAGGCAAGAATACTTCAAAAAAGCTTTGAGTAGACGGAACTTCCTAGTGTAGAGGATAGTGGAAAATAATTGGTGAAAGTTACTAAATGTCCAACAGGATAGTATTTTTGTCAGTACAAAAAGGCATTCAAGTGTGAGCACATTCTCACTTTTAAGGTATATGAGACACTTTGTTTTACTAAAAGGCCAGCAATACCTTTCAAATGTAGCTGAGCAGATAATTAACTTTCTGGACCAATCCTATATAAAAGTAGTCAAAATACTAACAGTAACCTTGCTTATATAAGCTTTTCAACCTTCCACTAAAAATATCGATAATAAAATGGTACCTTGTAGATCTTGTGATAGAAAACTTCAAGTAATCTGACTTCAGCATCAGGACGAGAGAGCTCAACCTAAATGGGAAAAAAGAACCATAACAAACTGTAAGCCATACATCAAGTAGTTAAACCATGAGTGATAGTATGGATATCAGAAATTATATAAAAAACTAGGTATATACCATAATGGGCTGTGGGATCAAAATCAATATTAAAAAATTAAAATTAAAATTAAAAATAAAATAAAATAAAATAAAAGATATTTCAAAATCTAAAAATAATGTGAATTATAGATAATTAAATATGAATATTACACATTGCAAAAGTTTTACTTTATTTATAATCTCAAATAGTTCCTGTTTCCAATAAGCCAATAAAAATAAATTATTTAATTAAACTAATAAAAATAATTAATTGACAATAAATTATTAATAATTGACATAATATTAAATTAATTTGTGAACTATTAATATAATTAAATTTATAAACAATTATATGTATTTATTAATTAGTTGTTCAATTTAACAATTAACAAATAGACTAATATTAATTTTTAATTAATTTATATATGGAGGGTCATCTTGATACATTCCAGGAACACATGCGGCACATGCGGTTGCCCCCAAAGGCTAGCACAATTTGTACTTGCATATGGTGTTGTTGCAATAGGTCATGGGGTTGATTTTCAATGTGTGCGAAATGCATAGTGGGTCACCTGACCTCATGGAAAGGGCCACTATGCCAAGCGAAACCCCCATGATTTACCTCGCTTCCAAATCGCAAGGGGCAGTTTTGGAGGAGCCCCGGGCTCAGATTATCACATTTGCTGCAATAGGAACACATGCAACAACACCCATGAAAGTAACCACACCATCATTGCACTTCACCTTCTTCAAAAACTTAGAGGCTATGCTCGTCTTCCTACTCAAGAAGGCAAACCCATCATCCTACTCAAGAACACAAACATAAACATATATGCTTCCGCACAACAATTTTCTAGCAGGGCACAATTAATCTCCTCAAGGTTTCCTCCTCGCATAAAGACAATACTTAGTAGTCAACTCTAGATCTACTTATAGAGATATCAGCCAATTTCAACTGATTTCTTCTATTCTCGTATGATTATGACGAATTAATTCACCAATTTCATCAATTATGGCTTCGCTATTCTAGATTTCACACATACATGGAGGGATGTGTGAAAAATCACCCAGAAACAAATCAGCAGTGATCAATTGCGATCCAACTTGAGCAATTCATATCAAGATCAATCGAGATTGCCATCCACAATTAAAACAATAAAGTCAAAGCAACATATAATGAACTCTCTCTCTGTCACAAGTTGCACTTTCGAGAAGATAACAAGCACATCACATACATGAAATTACCTTGGTCTTTAGGTCATTGATTACATCAGCTACTGTGCTATTCTTAGGAAGTCTGATGTTGTGAATTACAACCTGAAATCAAAACTACATAGGTTTATGAAAGCTTAATAAAACAACAGTATAGACATAGAAGAACTGAAGCTTTAAACCACCTCTTCCTTTGTGGCATGATGGAATGCTACTTTCAGAGTTTTTAAACCTTGCAATTCGGGCAGAGGAATATCCAATATCTCATAGTACAAAATGTCAGAAGTCTGTAGCAGTTGAATCAGTATGAATTAATTGTAACTAAATTTCACTGAAAACAATTAGTTTTAGTTATATAACCTGGTTATAATGAACCAACATGTCTGAAAGGTGGTCCACACCGCGGTACTTAATGGGTTGTGGTTTAGGCTGCTGAGAATAGCAGTTATGAGATGAAAGACGAATTTTTGATGGATCATCTACACCAAGTTGACGTGCAACCCTTTCAACAACATCATCATATGTGAAAAGTTTAGATCTGAACAGGTATCATATCAGAGTAAAAGGTTAGAAAGATAACTCAGGCAGGTATAATAATCAATTATACAAGTTACCTATATACTCAAGTACTTACAATTCCAAGGAAAAATCCTCATCCTTTGGCTTCTCTAAAGCCCGAAAAAAAACAACCTACAACATCATATTATGCAAACATTGAGTTGAAGCCTCTCAAATCCATGGTAGGGCAGAAGAGAGTGGGAATGTAGAGGATTAAATAAAGAATATAATAGACCAAAAGTTGGCAAATACCAATCAGTCAACACTGATCTCCCATATTACATTTTGAAAATGTATGGAGGAGAAAATGGTAGGTAGTTACTTCACTCTTGAATGCCTACTGTTTATTCTGCAATTTTCTCACTCAAATACCCCACAATTTATAAATTTTTTTTCCTTTTACAGGTACAGCATGGATTTTGAGAAAAGAAAAGAGGCAGAGAAAACACGTGACAGTTACTAATTAAAACTGTGTAAAGGTATAATATCATAATGGTGTGACATTACCACCACGAAGACACTGCTTAATAGTCACCACAACCTGATTAGCATCCATATTTTGTACTTCAATTGTTTTAGAAGCATCGAACACAAGAAGATCCTCTCTTGAATTTATAAGAAAATTTGAAAGAGCTAATTACTAAATCACTTTGGCCGTGAGTTAATTACTAGATCTATCTGCCACTGAGGTCTCTGTAGTCTGCAGTCCCTCAACTACTGGTGGACCAACAAGGGGGCTTGAAGGAAGGCCTTAATGATCCATCTCTCTCAGGGCTCAAAATGGGTGAGACACTGTGGCTACTGCTCTACAATGCCTTCCACTTGCACAACTGCAAAGAAACCATTATCAATCTGCCTCTATTTGGCTTCTCCATTCTTTGCTTTTACCTTTGTGATCCAATCAGCCTCGTGAACACTCGAAAATTCACGCGCCTCAAAACCAGCACTGAAGTCTTAAATCCACTTGGTGTCAAGGCTTTCTCCATTACAAACTCCATACCATTCAGAGTCTAGTGACACAAAATACTGCTCCAACTCATGTACAATGCCTATAAGACTTCATTCAGCAATATAGGTTGGGGTTTGTTAGGAACCTCAAACTCTGATCCATCCTCTTCTAGAGCAATCAATCCATTTGAGATTGTGGTTCCTATGAGCCCAATAGCAACAATAGCATCATTGATTGTGCCTTCATAAACAGAAGTGTTGAGAGATGATAACAAGGAATAGGACCTTGGTTTAAAGATTTGGATAGTGGGACAAGAAGCAGACACTTTGCAGACTGCAAAGGAAGCTGTGGTTGAGGAGTAGAGGTAGAGGTACAGGCAAGGAGGTGCACTAGAATGAAGTTGACAATGGACCTAACCAGGAGGGTGAAATCTAAGGCTCTTTGAGGTCGAAGCTGGGGCAGCAGGCCAAGGACAAAAGAGCTCATGCTGATGACTTCTTCCAAGAGAACTTTAAAGAGCAACCAAGGAAGGGCTCAACTGTATTAAATTAATTAATAGTTGTTGAGTTGATAAGTGATGTAGACCACTTGGCTGAATTGGCATCCCATCGAAGAGTTAGCAATGGAGAGATGATGATATAATGGGAGATAAATTTGTTTGAGAAATCCACTGTATGATAGATTTGACAATTTGAAAGACTGATGGATTGAAAAATCTCTACAAATGCGTGATAGATTATATTCCTACTTGGAAAGATAGATTCAATTCAACAAAGAATACAATTTTAGTTTCACATCTGTAGAAACCAAAGTTATACATTCACTTCTCAATTATAAATCAGAAAGACAAACCTGGCGGTTGCGAACATACTCCAAGAAAGAAGGAACGTTGGGATATCGAAACTGGTTTCTATTTGTTGATGTTAAAGATTTTTGATAGCAAATGATATCTCCATCTTCAAGCTACATCCAGAGACCAGACAAGCCAATGAGTAGGAAAGCAACAAAGACAAGATAAAAACATTGTGCATTGTATGTACCTGGCTTGATTTGAAAGACATCCGCTTGTCAATATGCTCACACATGACATTTGGTTCAAACTTTATTTCCTAAATATTGTATAGTGCAATTAAATCCTTATCTTGGACTAACATAAGACACAAAACAAAAAATATAAATGTAAAGAAGGATGTTTAATTAACTAGGCGTATTCATTTAATAAATAAATATATGTAAGAAAAGTCAGCACATAATTAAAAGGAGAGTTTTATGCCCTGTTTTGGGGAACTTTTTTTTGGAAAAAAAATATCTAGGGAAAAATTGAGAACTAAAAGCAGATTTCAATTTTTTAAAAAATATTCAAGCATTAAAAATATGTTTGGTACATTAAAAGAAAACACTTTTTTAGAGTCAAATGTCTGGAAAGTAGAATGGCATTTCAACTGCTAATCTATTGGGAAAAGTGGAAATACGTTTGGTATGACAGTTACAAGATTACTAATTCTTTAATTGTTCCTCCTATTTGGTAGAAAGATTTTCAAAAGGAACATAAAAATGAAAAATTAATCACTAAAAGGATATAATTAACATTTCGTCTTATTAATATGCACAAATTCTGAGGCTAATTCTTGAAATTAACCTACAATTAGTTCTAGTGCCTGATAACAAAACAGGTAAAAGAGAGAAGAAAGAGTTATTATGAAAAAACCAAAACTTTAAGTTTGCCGTAAACATTTCAATTGATAATTAGTGTCACTACTGTGTGCTCCTAAAACACAGAAATCACTTTTCAAATGTTGCAAATAGTACATCGAATTGGAAAAAAAAAAAAAAATCTAAAAATTGTCAGTTTCAGGATAATTTTGAGACAAAACACATTTTCCAAAAACCAAAACCTAAATTGAAAAAAAAAAAAAAAAAGTACCCAAACAGGTGCAAACAGCTACTCCTTAAACTGGAATACAAGGAGTCTGGGTTATGGTCTTGAATTACGTAAAAACAATATCTGGACTTTGTGGGAACAGTATTTTCGTGTTAAAATTCAACAAACAACTAATAAAATAAGTTTTTCTTTGTCCCAACAATATGATTAGCCAACTTATACTTCTTACTCTGAAGAATTTTAACATGAAGGTAAACTAAAATACAGGGTAAGACATGAAATTCTAAAAATCCTTTTTTCAGCAAATGAATTGGGTAACGTTTTGATATCCATCATTTCTTTTGCTTCAGCATAGTCATTGCTTCAATTTGCTAATGAAAATTAAAAATAAGGTTAATCTGATAATATATACATGATATAAAAATAATGCTATCACAATTAAAAATAAAAATAGGACTTGCAAGGTTTCACAAATTTTAGCTTAATATTTGTCTAAAGTGTTCCGAGTATGTTGGTTTATGCATTTGCTATGCATTCATTCTCTTTAGACCAAAACTTTATATCAAAATGCAGATGATGAGATAAAGAGTTGACAGAAACTAACTGCACAGCATTGGATGGAAAACAAACCTCATAAAGATCAATTTCTTCATTTGGAGGAAATTCAGCCATTTCAATCAATTTTGAGAAAATTTCAGTTGGCTTTCCCAGAGACTTCACGAATAGTCTTCCCACAAATCTACAATTCCCAAAAGAAAACACAAGAAAGCAATAAGGACAAGTTTGACCAAAAAAAAATAAGAATATATATATATATACAAGAATGGTACCATGCACACTCTTAGTTGAGTGACCGTGAGCGACATCTGACGTGGGCGATCTGACGCGGCCAAAACCCAATTTTTTTAATCCCTCTCATATGCATGCAACAACTTTTCTCTCTTTTCTCTTAAATTAAAATAAAATTTTCTCTTCTCTCTCATTTGATTGCATGCAACAATGACTGTGTTAGCATTTAAAAACCAGAACCACCCTAGTGCTATTTTTTAAAAAACACCTTAGTGCCTTGGTGCTGATTTTTAACATAGATGCATAGAGAGAGAGCACCAAATTGTTTTTTTTTTAAATCAGCACCAAGGTGGGCAGCACCACCGGGAGCTGGAGTGCTGGCGCTGGTGGTGGTCTTTAAAAACCAGACCCACAGCGGTGACTGATATATTTAAGCTGTGGTGTTGGTTTTTAAAAACCAGCACCACATTAATTGTTGCATGCAATCGAATGAGAGAGGAGAGAGAATTTTATTTTAATTTAAGAGAAAAGAAAGAAAAGAGAGAAAAGTTGTTGCAGGCAAATGAGAGGGGGATTAAAAAAATTAGGTTTTAACCATGTCAAGTGCCCACGTCCGATGTCGCCCACACTCGCTCACATAAGAGCGTGCAAGCGCGCGCGAGCGGACACACACACATATATAAGTGTTGTGCTGGACGCCCAACGTGGGCACCTGAGTGCACGCAAGGCGCTATATATATTTTTTTCATTTACATGAATGTTGAGGATTTTTCATTCTGAAATTAGCCACGGCAATAGAAAGCCTTAGCTGATATGCAAATGGCGAACCACTACAAATCCTACACTGGCTGCTACTCTCACAAATGAAATTAAAAAATAAAATAGCAAAATTAACAAGTTATAATACATACTTCAGATCTTCTTTTTCAGGATCATATAGCTTGAAGAAAAGTAGTATCTCCTCCTTGGTTTTCGGCGGTGGAGGAAGAAAGTGAAGGTCCTAGGTTGCAACAATTGTCGATTGAAAAATAATTGCATCAGAGAATATGCTAGCCACTTGAAACTTTTGATGTGAAACTCTTCACCTTTACTTAAACTGTGACTAGAGATATTAAAAGAGAACACCCAATTACATGCAGGTTGTTCTAAGGTATGAAAACAACTTACCGGTCCAATTTCTACTTCCAAGAACAGCTTCAGTTCAGCATTATGAGTCTTATTTGAAACCTCCCTAAGCTGTCCAACCTATACGTGTACATAAGACAACTATTTTCATAGGGCAAATAGAAGTAAATGAATTATATTGCAATGGCAGCAAAATTAATGATACATGAAATAAATAGAAAGTAGTATTATTGAATATTAGTTTGTACTCTACAAGAAACAGAGGAAATGCATTATCAAATCGAGATGACACGAATAAATATTTTCTCAAAGATGGAACAATCCATGAGGATTCACAAAATCTATCACAAAGGATACATACAAAACAGAGTTGAAAAATCTATAAAAGAAAACTGCAGGTTGAAGTTTGATCACTGTCAAAGATTTTCTATGAAATGTGCTCTAGAAATAAAAAGTAGGCCACCCATATGAGCCAAAGAAAAGTGGAAACTTTAGTTCGCAAAGCTTCCAAGGATGGAACAAAGAAACTATCTCAACCCCAGGACTAACAAAACTAGATGTTAGTTATGGACCCATATAAGCTCATATAAATAATACAGACACCATTGAAGAACTAACCAGCAAAATGAGCAAACAAATAAGTTGCACCTTGTGGGTTTTATATATCTATCAATCTTACTTAAAGCTTGTATCTTGATCTCTGTCCTATAAAATTTGTAACAAATTCTACATAATGTCAAGCATTACAATACTTTAGGAAAAGATTAGATGACCATAAGCATGCTAAAAATAATTCATAAAGTTGAACCCATGCCTCAGGTCTGAATAAGATAAATCAATTACTAGAAAATAAGATGATATGACTAAATCAAATCATGGTACTAACTCTTAGTGTCTAAATTAATTTAAAAAAAAAAAGGTCAAATTTTAGAAAAGAACCAAGAAAATAAGTTGTATTGCATAAATTCTATATCTTCTCTATCTAATTAAAATATTATGTTTAGATCTCTTGGTCATGCAATCTTTATGAGTTTTACAAAAGGAAAACATTACATCACTGATTTAAAAAAAAATTGATGGTGATAGTCACTCTCAAAAAACTGTTACACATCCTAAGCCCACACTTCTGTATCTGGATGAGTACTGAACTCCTGGAAATTCTTGGACAGCGTGACTCAAAATACAATTCTAACTCTATTACTTTCAAAATGTATCAGGAGCAAAGTTTAAATTTAGGGAACAACGATGACCTCCAATCCAAGTCCCCTTATTGCTTGCTTTAGATAGAGAAAATCGAAGAAAAGTACCAACAAATGGATACATTCTTTTCCATAGTCTCATGGTTGAGGAACTGCAAAACACAGCTTCATATGAACAA
>JBAMIB010000119.1:291892-304441 GCA_037177415.1 Kaempferia rotunda | reverse complement strand
TGAGTGAGTAGATGGACAACGGGAAGGTCATCACTGAGGTGGATCTGAAGACTGCTGATCTGGGGACTGATCGGTATTCGATGAAGAAATAATTTCCTGTCCACAGAGAACTTGTAGAGAAAATGTTAGCAGCTAAACAAGGAGAAGTCTCCCCTTGTTTGGTCCTTCGACGCTTAAGTTAGTCCGCTAATGAAGAAGAAGAAACTTTGCTGAAGAATAAGGTTGTTGTTATCAAAATTACGTACCTTTGAGGTCTATTAAGAGGCTCTATTTAGACCTGTAGCATCAACGTCATTTTAGGGCACACGTGGCCACGATTTATTTCCTTAACGAGCTTTCCATAATTAGGCTCCAGGATCCGCGCCACATATGTCCTTCCAGAAGTTTCCTCCGTACAAGAAATAACAGCTGTACTCTGGAGAAAATATTCTTCTGTCATTTTTGGGACTAAACGACAAGGAGGACTCTTATCTTTTTTGGTCCGATCGGACAAAGTTAGTCGATCGGCTAAGACCTATCGATCGGCCTTGTGTCGCAAGAAACACTTAAAGAGATAGTTCGCTTAGACTGACCGTTCGGCCATTATCGGGGTGCTTCATTTGCTAGCCGGCTGCGTTTGATCTGGTCATCCTGCTTCTTTAGATATTAGGGTAAAGATACTTGAAATTGTCCGACCGAATGCTTGACTTGGTCGGTCAGACACTCATCTCCCCTACAGATGACGTGGTCAAATGTTTGACCTTCATTGACCTCTTATTGTTGACAAGGATGTCCTGCTGACCAATTTTGACTTCACTTCCTTTCACCCGGATCCGGATATAATCAGAAAAACTAGTCAAACATATAAAAGATTATTTCCTATCAATACGATGTGGTTTGATCCATCAATTAATTTTATCTAAAATTAACTTTGATAAAAAAAATAAATTAGCCAGATAATTTATTTAAAATTGTGACACAAAACAAAATTCATTGGACTAGTTTTAAAAACCAATCGATTAATTTTTAAACCGAAATCGATTAACTAATTGTTTTTATAATTTAATCATTTAAAAACTCCATTACACGATTTTCGAAAAAAAAACAAAAGCGGTTAGAAATAC
Organism: Kaempferia rotunda; assembly: GCA_037177415.1. Classification (NCBI taxonomy): domain Eukaryota; kingdom Viridiplantae; phylum Streptophyta; class Magnoliopsida; order Zingiberales; family Zingiberaceae; genus Kaempferia; species Kaempferia rotunda. The sequence continues at coordinate 303,338 of JBAMIB010000119.1, read as the reverse complement.
GAGTATTTTCGTTGGGGTGGGGGGTTATTTAGGAGACACAACACGATACTTAGCCAAATAAAATTCACTGAGGTTAACAGCCGATAGCATTTCCAGCTGGACAAAGACGACGGGATATGATTAAGTGGGCCCACCGATCCACGTCGATTGGTAAAGGCTGCTGTCGTTGCCTCTTCCATGATCTTCGGATCCCCTTGCAAGTGTCATGGCAAGTCTCGCGGCGAACAGCTGTTCATTCGGTGTACGTGAACGGTAAGCGCCGAGTTCCATCAACCTGGACGGCAGTGATGCGGCGTTGTTCGTCTTGGCTTGCAAGGAAGATTGGAGGGATCCTAAAAAGAGTAATAAACTCGTCCTTCGGACGAGTACAAGAACGGCGGCGTGAAGCTCTCCTTGCACACTGAGGCGGTGGGAAGAAGACTAGAAGAGGAAAGAGAGGGCGAATTAATAAGTGAGGGAGAGGAGTTCGATTTATTCTCCCTGTCCTCCTCTATCTCTCTTCCTCCTTCCTTCTGCGAGGGGGCACAAAAAAAGCTCCAATCTTTGCGGGGGCGAGATCTGTTTGATCTCGATTATTGATTAAAATAAAAGACAAATTGTGCTTTTCGCAATCGTTTGTGAACTTGTGATGGAATTCAGGGAGGGGGCAGCGGAGGAGAGAGCAGGCGCCGGGGTGGGGCTCCGCTTCCTGACGAGGCGGAAGCAGGTAGACTCTAATCGGACTGGCGGAGGACACCAGCTCGCCAAGGCGTTGTCCGTTCCGCAGCTCGTGGTCATAGGTAAGAACGTCCATTCTTTTCGTCCTTCCTGTGTTTTTTGCAGTTGGATTTCTACGCTCCCCTCCATCGCGAGAATATGTTACTCTGCTTCCCTTTTGCCCTAAAAATAGTAGTTTTGATGCTTTTAGTCGTTTAGCTGTGCTGCAGTCGCTAAATTCGTCAACGGATGCAGTGTCCTCCTTATCTTTCCTTTTTAGGGAAGTTGATATCTGACACACAATTATATATTCTGTTTGTTCTCTAGCTTGAATTCCCTGTCGACTAGACTTTTGTTCATCTTGGTATACTACCCATACCATTTTTTTTCTGAAGCTCATAACAAAGATTCTTAGATTTCGATGCCATAATTGTTCTTCTTCCTATCTATACAGGCGTTGGCACAACTATAGGTGCTGGAGTCTATGTTCTTGTTGGCACTGCTGCCAGAGAGCATTCAGGACCAGCTCTCACCATCTCCTTTCTGATAGCTGGGATAGCAGCTGCTCTTTCAGCTTTCTGCTACGCGGAGCTTTCAAGTCGTTGCCCTTCTGCAGGAAGCGCCTACCATTATTCATACATTTGTGTTGGAGAAGGGTGATTATTTAATTATTTACAATAGCAAAATCAAATTTGTGTTATTACTGAAGGAATCATTGCGAGAGATTTTAGTTAAACTAGTTCTGGTATTCCTCGAGCTTCAAAATTGGGGGAATGTGCTAATTTATCAGACATCAGCTAGTTGGTAATTCATGTTTGTTATCTTTCTTGTCAGGGTTGCTTGGATTGTTGGCTGGGCTTTAATTCTTGAGTATACAATTGGCGGAGCAGCTGTTGCTCGTGGCATATCTCCAAACTTGGTTAGTGAGTTTCCATTACCTTGAGCTTTTTATCTAAGTTGATTGCTTACTCATTTACCATGACAGATGTGCCATTTGTAAAATATAACAATGTTCTTGGATATTTACGGTTTTGTTTTTATCTGTTCTAGGAATCTCACATATCCATTTTAACAATTTGATCGTTGCTATATCAACTTTTTATACACACTATTCTGTATCTGCCCAACATTTCTATCCATAAAGTGTGACCAATTAAACAACAATCCATAATTTTTCTTTTAACTTGAGGGGCACATAACGATCACACAAGACTTCAATAATTCCCTCCATTTCAACTAACTTTCCTTTTTATCTTCTTAATGATATCTTCATCAGCATGTCCTAATCTCTACATCTCCTAGTTGAACAATAGGTCCTAGATATCTTTCAATTCTTATTATCGAAAGAATCTTATATAACGAGGTTTAATTTACTTTAAAATTATAGTTTCTAAAGGTTTTCTCTATAACTCAAGCATCCATGATTAACTTTGAGTTTCAATCTATTTAGCACTCTCAATGTTCATTAATACTATGAAAGTTGATCTTGAATAAAAGGTTGGTAGGATCATCTTTGCCAATGTAAAACAACTAGAATTTGATGAAAAGTTGGTATTTTTGGTAATTCTTTTGTTACACTCCAAGTAACTCTATCACTTGTGACTTGTATTCACATTATGACATGGTCCTTTGTCATACTGATATTTTTGCAACATCATATGCAAATTGTTTGTCTTATCTCTGTATTCTTTTGTTAGTTGTCTTACTCAACAAATAACATGTAAAGTTCAACAAATAACATTTATGTCTTTTCTCTCAACTTTGTTGAATGCTTCTTTTAACAAATATAAACGATGGGCTAATATGTTTAACATCTGAAATTCTTGAGAAATGATGATAATGCCAAAAAAAAAAATACCTTGACTGTTGGTTTTCTTTACAATATCGATTTCAGGCATTAGTTTTTGGAGGAAAAGATAGTCTGCCTTCATTTTTGGCACGTGTTCAGATACCAGGCACCGATATTGTGGTTGATCCCTGTGCTGCTTCTCTAGTGCTGATTGTGACTATATTACTATGCTTAGGAATAAAGGAGGTATGCCACTAACAGCCAGGCTTTTGATGCTAATCTTATGCAGTTTTCTTTCTTAACTTTTGATGCTTTACAATGCAGAGCACATTTGTACAAGGAATTGTCACTACTCTAAACGTCTGCGTCCTGTTATTTGTCATCATTGCTGGTGGATATATCGGCTTCCAGACTGGATGGGTTGGATATAGTGTAACTGGCGGGTAATTTATGACTAAACATTCCATTCAAATATTTTAATTAATTCTAGTTCTCATTGTGTATTTTAAAGTTACAGGTATTTCCCTTATGGTGTAAATGGAGTGCTTGCTGGTTCAGCAACTGTCTTCTTTGCATTCATAGGATTTGATGCTGTTGCCAGCACTGCTGAGGAGGTTAGATTTATTTATTTTACTTTTAGTGATCCTGATGTACACGATACTTAATTGTTCATCGTGTTTATGCAGGTTAAGAATCCTCAAAGAGACTTGCCTTTAGGTATAGCAACTGCTTTGACCATATGTTGTTCCTTGTATATGATGGTCTCCATGGTTGTAGTTGGCTTAGTTCCATATTTTGCCATGGACCCTGACACTCCAATATCATCTGCATTTGCGAGGAACGATGTTCACTGGGCAGTGTAAGTTGCTTGCTCATGCATCTCCCTTAGTAGTCATTCTGAAATATTCTTCTCCTTCCTTCATGATTTTTTTTTTTCATTTGACTTCTTGATAACCAGGTACATAATCACATCGGGTGCTTGTCTCGCGCTTTGCTCAGCATTGATGGGTTCACTTCTCCCTCAGGTGCTCCAAACATGTATAAATGAGCATTCTAGCCTACACCAATACTTGACGAGAACCGAAACAGAAATGTTCAAACAAATGATTTTACATTGTATAAATATAATACTTTTTTTTAGCAAGATGAGTAGGTTCCTTTAACAACAGGTGAAGAATTGTCACTTCTAGATTCAATTGGTACACTTTGGCGATCATCAACACTGTTTGTCATACCAAATATATTTGTTTGAACTCTTTAACTAGTCATGGTTTTCAATGTTCTAATATTCTGAATTCTGTATGTTTTATTTTTTGCCAGCCTAGAGTACTAATGGCAATGTCTAGAGATGGATTGTTGCCATCATTTTTCTCAGATGTCAATGAGCACACAAAAGTTCCAGTGAAGAGCACGATTGTAACCGGGGTCTTTGCAGCATCCCTAACATTCTTTATGGACGTTTCACAATTAGCCGGAATGGTAAATAACTTTAGGCTCTCCTATGTTCTTTACATAGTCGTGCAAACTTTCATAGAACTACTAACCGCCCTGCATTTTGTAAACTCTGTAATGCATAGGTCAGTGTTGGCACACTTCTTGCATTCACCATAGTTGCAGTTTCAATCTTGATACTGAGATATGTTCCTCCAAGCGAGGTTCCTCTGCCATCATTTCTCCGGGAATCAGTCGATTCATTTTCATTTCGCCATAATTCTCAAAATAATGGGGAAAAGGCAGGTTCTTCTGAAATTATCTGCAGTAAACATGACCAAGATGATGACATATCTGAAGCTATTTCTAAGGAATCAGTTGATTATCCTCTGATCGTGAAGGAAACTAGTAAAGGTAATTATGACTAAAAATCTATTAAATCTCTGAACTATAAACTTCTCGATTGATCATTAACTGCTGATGTCATGTCAGTATCCTCATGATTATGCAACTTTTATGTTTAGCAAACATCATTTGCATTTCTTGCGTGCATTAGTCGCTGCCATTGTTTCGTTGTAGAGAATTTGAACGAAGAAGCTCGGCGGCAGAAAGCAGCTTGGAGCATAGCATTTGTGTGTGCCGGAGTGCTTATCGTCACTATATCAGCTTCCTACTCATTCTTGCCTGAGTAAGTGATTCAGATACTAGTGATGAATCATCTTCATGCATCCGAATTCGAAAACTGCCAATATGAACTATACAATGCATATACATAAGCAATTCCTAACGACCTTCCAATCATGTGTCTTAGTACTTTCCTGCGCTACGCTGCATGCTCAGCCGGTGGCTTGCTTCTTTTGGCTGGTTTGTTCGCGCTTTACTGGATTGGCCAAGACGATGCTTGCCACAGCTTTGGGCACGCTGGAGGTACACTACCTACAATGATGTCCTCTACATTATGATAAGTTACAATGTTTTGGTGGTCTCTGCAGGTTTCATTTGCCCCTTTGTACCGTTTCTTCCTGTTTGTTGCATCCTCGTTAACGCATATCTACTGGTAAATCTCAGGTAAGGCTATACTTGGCTGATCACGTTCTTGCGATAATCTCACTCTCTCATCATGTTTGATTGTGTGTTTGATGCCAGTGCTGGCACATGGCTCCGTGTTTCGGTGTGGCTGCTACTGGGGATCGTCGTGTACTTGTTCTACGGGCGAACCCGGAGCTCTCTGACCGGTGTAGTGTATGTGCCCGGGGCACATGTGGATGAAATATTCAAAGCCTCAGAGTTCATAGCGTAGCGTAGGAACATCACAACCATGTTCTTATGGAAGAAGAGGAGCTGTAACAAATAGAGCTGCTGCTACCTCCTAAACCAGTGCAAATGGTTTGTTAAACACAAAAAGAGAACAATTTAGAGAACAAACAGAAAGTGTGTCGATAGCAATAAATCTTTGTTATGAATTTAGCATGTCTATAAAAGTTTTATTGCTTGAATATTATTCATAAATATTAAATATTTGTATTCAAATTTGTTATTTTTTTAGTGAGCTATGTATTCAACTTTTTGAACCGACTAATCTTAAATGATCAATTTAGCCATCAAATTAAATCGTATAGCACTAATGAATGTCCATCCAGACCGTCAATATCCTTAAATCCGAAAGATTCCCAATAGTTTAATAAGTTGTTTAATTAATAAATATCTTATTAAACGGAACATCAAATTTATTAAGAAATATTCAATGTATTTAATACTCCATTCCTTTTGACTGACACATTAAATATTCAGATGTCCTATTCCCTCTGCCTAATTTTAGGAGACCCTGAGCTCATGTCTGCAAGTCCCCCAACCAGATCTGCTATCTTCATCCTCGTATCCCTTTTCCAGTTTGTTTCCAGTTTCCAAGAAAAAGCTCAAGAAAACTATCCACCAAATCATCAACTGCTAATTCTTTATGACAGTGGCAATGAGTCTACTCAGAACTGACCACCTTTCTTCAGCATATTCAACAGAAAGAACTATCTGCCTACAATGAATTGTCTCAATCCTCTCATTCTTTATTGAAAAACATATTCCTGCACTCTTCTCAGACATCAAAGCTTAAACTATACTGACACACCCACTTGGCAGTTCTTGGGAAAGGCACCAGTGGTTGCTTTTAATGGGGCATCTTCCTTGATCAACTCAATGGAACTGCCAAGTGACTTGGTTGTGAGCATTCTTGCCTTTTGAAAAAAAAAAAAAAAAAACAGAGAAACAAATCTGGTTATCTTGTGGCCAGCAAAATTCTATGGTGGAAGTCTGGAACTGGCCTCTTGTATCTTTTCTGGCAGTCAGCAAGCAGAAATGAGCTCAGTTGTTTATACAGCTTTGGTTTGAATCCCTTGCTGTTTTCATGAAAAAAGTAGCAACATTCAGTTGAGAAATTTAAAGGGGGAAAAAAAGGATCCAATTTGACAAAACAGATAATAAGCACCTGCTTTCTTTGCTTGAGTTTGGATCAACACCGATAAGTTTAGGACGGTAAAGTGATCGTTATACTGAGTGATTCTTGTATGATTTGTGCATAAAGGGATGTTTTTGATGAAGAAAAAGGTTTGGGACCTTGATTTGTGGTTTGTGCCAATGAAGAATTAATAGTAAGTTTCCGCGAAACCATGAGAGTATGGCAATAGTTCTTCCACCTCAACCCGAGAGCTAGAGCTCGTGCTTTTGATTCTATTGCGGTTGACTATATCAACCTCGGCGGTGAAAATGCTATGTACCGGTCTATGGTCGGAAAACCTTGACTCGCCATGTGAATAAGCTAGCTGAGTAAGACCTCGTCCGTGCCATAAAATGCGATCACACCTAAAAAGATCTTGATTAGCTAAGAGACTAGACTGAATTGAGAAAGGTAGGCCAAAGGAGAATTATAATTCTACCATGCCGGTGTTCGCCTCTTCTCTTTACGGTGTATGTCTTCACCGGCATATCGGTCGGAGTTGTTTGAATATTTGTAGGTGGGGGGAAAGGATATCCTTCCTTCTTTCCATCCTTGGAAAACACGGCCGCATTGTTGCTCTATCCGAAGCTGTTTTTTTTAACAAAAAATGTATTGAGTTTAGAAGATTATATTCATGGCTTTTAACTAGTCCACAAGGAGTCATTTTGCCCTCTCGGGAAGAATCTACATACCAAAAAACCAATTTCCATACTTCCGAACAATCGAATTAGTTCAAAGCAACACTAAGAAAGTAAAAACTACCACTTAAACAACACTTATGAAAGAATTGGTCAACTACCTGATCCCTTTCCAACAATGCTCTCCAGTTGTGCATCTCAACTAGAGCTTTCGCTGACTGATACGAAAGAGCAATACGGTAGTTCAAGTCGCCGAGCCATACGATGCGACTGAAATAAGAACATGATAACAAGAGAAAACTATCATCAATTCATTCCTTTCAGATCACATGACAGCAATATGAACAAGTGACTAGCAGAGTGTGAAGATTAGTCCTACTCATGATCAAGAATTATTTCGGGAGACTTGTCATCTAACACTTTCTGCACTCGAGGAAACTTTGTTTTCCTTAATATCTCAATCACATCTGCGTTCCTCCGCAACTCATCCCCTTCTTTCTCTCCTGAAGTTAGATGACTACAGACGAAGCAAAAGCTAGTCCGATGCAAAGACATGCTGATTGCTATCGAACCCTACAGATGAAAATGAACAGTTTGCTAAAGAAAGTCTCACAATAAGATCATGGACAATTGCAAAAGGGAAAATAGTACCAATAGAGAAAGTACTAAGTGTGATGCAAGATGTTAACCTTGTTTCCGAGATAACCCATTAGTCCCCTTCCGACACAAGAGACCTTCAAGTTCGTTATGTCGGTTCTAATTTCACTTCGAACCCAAATTGTCAAGAATATGCCAACCATCTGCTTACTTGCAACTAAGCAGTATCTAGAACTGCAACATAGGAATTAAGACTTTTTATGAGAGAAAGATTTCTACCACTGAAGAAGTAAATCAATGGAACTATCGAAACAAACACCTCGAGTGAACCGATGAGGATGTATCGGTTTCTTCCAAATACTGTGGAGCTCCATAAGCATATGGCATTGGTGAGAAAAGACCACCATAAGGTGATTCTCCCCTGCCAATCTCATCATAGGGTGAACCTCCATAACTGAAATTAGGATCAAAGTTGCTCGGCCTGCTCTCGATGCTCATCCGGTCACAAACACTATACCTTCGATCCAACCATGGCTGCATTACCATGATATCATCACCAATTCTCAAACTACGACTCGTGTAGAGGGATGACGGTTGATGGAAGAATGATGAATTCATGTGCCTTGTAGAGGATCCCTCAAAATCAGCATCTAGCTCGACCAGTGGATTGGGGATCGGAGACGGTAAACGGTAGCTTCCGCAATTACCTGCACCTGGAAGAGTGTTCAATGTCTTTCTAATGAGTGACAGCCATTTCTTGGCCGGAATGTTGTCTTCTGAACCGAGAACGTTGCCGGCATTGAGAGGAACAATCTCTTGAAATCTGAAAAGAAGGGAAAAAAAAGGAACTAAGCAAAATGTTACTTCAACATCTCAGAATTTAGCTGAATCAAGTGCAGAACCAACCCCAGAACATAAATGTCTGCAGGTGGTGATGTATGGATCCATTCCTCAAGATTCAGAGTCTTTGTTGGGGACTTGCCACCAACGTTCCATGTCGATACAAAAATTCTATGAACCAAAACGCACATCAATAAGATATCAGAAAGCAAATTGTTGCAAGGAGCAAGAGAATTGATTACTTGTAATCCTGAACATCTGCAACTTGAGCTGTGTCAGCATCTGAGTTCCTCTTGATCTGTCTCTCTGAGGAATCGAGATCGAAATGACTACCTTGTTTGTGGCCAAAAGTTCAGAACAAGAGAGATCTTAACATTGTATTTACCTCTTCTGTTTTTCTTCACTGTGTTTATCTCCGTGTCTGCTGAATTAGCCCTCCATTTCCCATCGCCTTCTGATGAAATTTCAGAATCGTTAATGGAGGAAAGAACAGAACAGCAATAAGAACAAGAACAGGATACGAGGCCCACCTCTTCCAAACGCATCATCATCGGCATGGAAGTGTTGAGGTTTGTTTTTGGTGCCGAACCATTTTCGTACCGTCTTGGACCAAGATGACTTCTCCAATCAAAACGAGATTATATATATCAGAAAACAAGATCAGAATTCTCGAAGACCAAACATTTCTGCAATAGAAAACCTTGTCTTTCCTCGAGCAGTCATCTCTCATTGTTCCAGACGTCCGCCTTCATGCACACCGCTGCTGATGCCGATGTCGAAGAAGCGCAAAAGGCCGGCCTTTTTTTCGACGAAGAAGATGAAGTTTTTTCCGCAAAGAAAGAGGGATCCGAATCCTACGGATCCAAAGATAGGGGAAAGCTGTGATTGTGGACGCAGATTTAGGGAAGAAGAGCGAATGGGAGAGCGCACGCAGCAATGCCTAGGCCTTGTTTTCGGACTCCGCTACAGCAAAGCGTCCAATTTGAAGAGGAGGAAAAAGCGGAAGCACGGAGCTTTATCCTCCCTCGTAAACCTGCCTTTCTCTCTCCTCTACTTCTTCCTCCGAGGCACTTTGCTTCCCCCAAAACCAGAGCAAAGCTGCTAAAAAGAGTCCAAGAGAGAATCGTAGAATACGAGTAGACAACTACTCATCTGCTGCCCGCCCCTCGGCAGTCCCTGTCTCCAGGCTGAATCTGCTTCTGCATCCTCAAAATCCTGCCCGCGGTCAGATTTCTGTTCTTTTCTCTCTGTTCCTTTAGAGGGGTAACAAAAAACAGTGAAGAAGAACACAAACGACAAAGACTCGTCTGATCCTCGAGAGATGATTATTAGATTAAAAAAAATCGAATTTTTCTACTTGCAATAGAATAGTTTGATCGCAAACAAATCTCTCAACTCGTAAAAATGTAATTTTTTTGGTTTATCTTTTGCATTAAATGGCGTGGGGAATGTCTAGAACACCTTCACCACTTTTCTGCGTGCAGTCAATTGTTTCCTAGAACGCTGGGCTGTCTGTTCTTGTCTACTGCTGCACCAACTGCCACAGCATCTCCACCTCGAGCTTCCTCGTCCTTGTAGGGCTCCTCTGCTGCTCGAAGGCTGTATTTAAGGGGCATATGTCCTTGCGAAGGTTGGAGATCAATGGCTTGGGGACAAACAAGTTCGTGAGTCCTTCGAATTCAGGTTCCTGCCTGGCCTTCACTGAGCAGATAGGAGACACCCTGTTTGATTTAGCTCCTCAAGGCCATAAATTAAGGTGAGTTGCACTGGCACTCATGATCTTGCTCGAACCATCTTGGGAACTGTCTGAGGAGAAGCTGCCTCAGAATTGCCGAAGAATTACTAGCCACATAGCCCTTCACATCGACCTGTCTGATCAATCAATAGGCCATGAATGCCCCGCCATGTGATCTTCCGTCAACCTCCTCACCCATAACCGAGGTCCAATTCTCTGGTTATAATTTGTGGACCATTGTTGATCTCTGTTAATTTTTATTGTTAGATCAGATGAGGAAGTTATATGTTAAATTTTCATCATTGAAGAAAAAAAAAATAGGAGTGATCTACAAATCTTGAATCAAGAAATCCCTATTACTCATAACCATGCATCAGCAATGTCAAAACTTCATATTCAATCCTCTACTTATGTAATATGAATGATATTAAGTTTTCTGTTTTTCTTTAGAATCTTTACAGCTGAATCATCACTATAGTTAAGTTTTTAATTCTTTTTAAAACGGATCTATTCATATTTAAAAAATTATTATTCCTAATATATTAGATTAATTTATAATTTTTAATCAAAACTAATGGATAAATTTAGAAAACTTGAAATGATATAAAATTAAGTCATATGTATCCGTTTAATTAGTTCTCTTAATTATATCTATGACTTCAAACATCAATTTGACATAATATATTAAGAGCGGTGATTTTTTTAAATATTAATGTGTCTAAAAAATTTAATTCAGGTTAAAAAAAAAAAAATCATCCTCTCATTATATTGATTTAAATTGGTATTTGAGAACATGAATATAACAAAGAGAACTAAACAAATATATAGAACTTAGTTTTATACAATTCCGAGTTCTCTCTATGTTTATCAGCCGATTTCGATCTAAAATGGGTCAAAAATAAAAACGGGTTAGACCCAAGGAACTCAGAATGATATGAAACTAGGTCATTTATATTCGTCTATTTTTTTTTTATTATATTCATACTCTTAAACATCAATTTAACTGGGTCATTTATATTCTTTTGATTATTCTTTTAATATGAATAAGTCTTTAAAAAAATCTATGTATTAAAAAAAATTACACAATTTGGCTTAATATTAAAAAAATTTATTTATCACACATCAATTTACCTAATATTAGAAAATCTATTAAAAAAATCACCATCCAATATTGATTTAATTGATATTTGAGAACATGAATATAACAAAGAGAACTAAACAAATACATAAAA